>ONZA01018200.1:9578-20084 GCA_900322205.1 Kewa caespitosa
TAAATCTTCCTTGAGAAATGGGAGAGAATTGAATACTCTAGAGAGAGAAAGTGTGTAATCTCAATCAGAATCATTTTTGCGATTGTTTTCTTCTTATATTAAAAGATGTGCTTGCCTCCTATTTATAGGCATTTCCCAAAGAATGATTAGGGTTATGGACTGGGGAGATGCCACGTGGACATTCCTCCGTTAGGCTCATCATGGAAATGGACCAAGGGTCCACCGACCAGATTTGGGCACGTGAGGGACACGTGCTCTCTTCCGTATTTTCTGGAACCTTACAAAAGTATCACCCCATCAAGGATGGTCTTCCACCAGCGCCAAAGGTGCCCCTTCACGGTGCAACCCTTCGTCCCAGTCTCCAATGGGCCTCTCGTCGAAGGAGAGAAAGGTCATCTCGACCTACCGTCAGAAGGACCCCTTGTCCTGCACCTAAAGGGGGGACGAGAGTCAGCGGCCGAAGCCCCTTGGGCATTGGAGGGGGCCAAGGTTCGTCCATGTCATGCGGACCTGTCAAGAGGTACACTCCCACGGGAAAGGTTGGGCCGAGAAGGAGTGGCCCAATCCGAAACCAGAGGAGTGATGAGGGGGTAGGGAATAAGCTCATAGGCGTGGAAAGGAGCCCAAGGCTGAAACCAACCCAACATTGTCCCCTTTTATTAGGCGTGGCCCCAAGCTTCGACGTAGGGGGCTTGCCTAATACGAATAACCTGACTGGACGAAAGGTCTCTGCTCGTCTGAAGAGTATACCCTTTCATCCTCCGCTGCTTTGGAAAGTCGCTTTGGAGGGGGTTCTTAGAGCACGGCCGACACGTGGCAGGTTCTGTGTCTTGTCTGGGCATGTTCTTTGACAGATGTGACGTTTTGCCCAACAGGAGAAACTTCTCACCCCCGGTCACTTCTGCCACTATAAATACAAGGCCCCTCACCATTATTTCCTTCATTTGCTCTTCTTCATTTTTTGAGTTTTAGAGAGAGAAAATTTCTAGAGAGAAGCTCTCCATTCTTGTTCTCATTCAAGGAAGAGGGCCTCATCGGTTTCCATCGCTGCGTCGTCTCCTTCTCAGGTATCTTCGTCTCCCTTTTTAAACATGTATATTAATGACTTTGAATGGGATCCCGTCCTCGGGGCCTTCGTCGAGATGACCCCAGAGTCCCGCTGCTTGAGGGAGGCGGCGGAGTCGCTTCGTCTTTCCTTCGGGGACGAGGGCTTTCATCCTGGGGGATCCAACCCCGGGGAAGCTCCCCATCGGGACCAAGAACCACCTTGGCCGGGAGATCGACGTGAATAATCTCCGCAAAGCGGAGGGACGCCTGTTCGTCAGTCAAGAGGAGAGGGTCGACCCCTCGTCGGACCCTCGACCTCCTTGCCCTGAGGACGTTAGTAATAAGTTGTCGGAGAGCAATACCGACGTGATAGGAAAATTTATCAATAACGACAATAACGATTGTGCTTCGGCTCCGGCTAACTTGGCGGTACCGGTGTAGGCTCGACATGTTTGTAGGAATACTACGGCTAGGAGGATGGCTCGGACGAAGCAAACATCCCGCAGAGCACCCTACGAGGTTGGCGACGAGACCTACCCGCCGTCCGCCGTGGTCGTCAAGCCGAAGCACTATGGAAGGAGGAAGCTTGTTCTGGATGAGAGTTTGGAGCCGCCTTCGTCTTTTGCTAAGCAATTTTTAACTTTCTCTTTATTTTGTCCCAGCTCCAACTGCCTCGTCGTGCCACGGATCCCGATACGGTCACTGTAGCTTGCTTCCCCCCGCACACCATCCCACCAGGTATGGTTGGAGCTGTTGTGAGGAGGAGGAAGCCCAAGAGATCGGAGGAGGAAAAGCGGCTTCGAATATGGATCCGAGCACCATACCTAGTAGTTAGGCGATACACGACAACGAGTGTAACTCCTACTGGACATGGGTCAGGGGCCTGAGAGGTCGATCTTGATAGCGTCGGAAAGGAGGCCGATGGTTGACGACCTCAAGGGCACCCTCGCCTTTCATAAGCTTTCGGGTAGGTTTGGCTTTCGACAACCTCTTCATCCTTTCGCCTTCTCACTACTGAGGGTTCTCGGCGTCACCCTGGCGCAACTTCTCCCCAATACTTGGGGACATGTTACCTCTTTTATTATTTTTTGTAATGTACATAAAATTACGCCCACTCTTGGCCTTTGGTCTCTCGTGACCAACGGCCCAAGGCCACACCAAAGGGTGAAATCCCTTTTTTATTTTGAGCCGAGACACGAGTACGTCTTCGGCCCTATGATGCCATCCAAGAAGGAGGATTGAGTCTCCAAGTACTATTACGTTGGAGTTCACAAGGACGGTTTCTTTCCTTCGGTGGAATTCCTCTCCGGGATTGGTCTCCTTTGGCGTACCTTCGGCGGAATACGGGGCCACCATGAAGCTCTTTGACTATGAGGTCAAGCTTCGGAAGATGGACATGAAGACCTGGGTGAAGCTGCTCCTTCGGTGGATATCCGAGAGGAAGTGGTTTGAGGAGGAGGAGTTTCAGGTGTACCATGGGATCAGCGATGCCATGGACCAGAGTATTTTCCTTTTGTTTCATTTTTGATATGTCTTGTCCTTTCATTGTTGTTTCCTAACCCTTCTTGTTTGCTATTGACAGAGCTAGCTCATGATTCGCTAATGTCCAACACAGCGGGTCCGAACAAGACGGGAGTCTCGTCGTAGGAGGACTTCCGGGCCAGGATTGTGGCCGAGAACCAGCTCGTCTTAGCCGAGGTGAAGGAAGTGAGTTTCGTGTTTAACATCTTCTGATTGGTTTTATGCTCTGTCTCTAACCCCTCGTCTTGCGTCCTTGCAGAGGGCTAACGCCTAGAAGAAAGGTGCTGGGACGAAGCGTAAGAGGGAGACGAATGGCTCCTCGTCTTCTCCTATAATGACGAGCTCTTCAGTGCCTAAGCCTCCAAAGAAGGCTGGCATTGGGAAAGAGGTGAGGGACGTAGTGGATATCCTTTTGGACCACAGTCCCAGGAGGGACATCCCGACGGCAATCGTGACGGGGCTTCCTGCGCCAAACCCTTCATCCGGGTCTGCTAGGGACAAGGGGAAGAAGCCTCTCGTCGCTCCTTCGCCTCATTCCTCGTCTCCTGTGGGGTTTCAGCCAAGGGGTAGCCTTTCGCCGAGGGTCCTTTTCCCCCGGTACCTCTCCTGTACTCCGGAGGAGAAGAAGAAGGTGGGCGCCTCTTTCCTAGAGAGGACCGTAAGTGAGGAGGACGAGCGGTTCTTGGAGGACTGTCCGGGAGCTACCGAGTACATGGCCCGTCGTTTACCTGCAGAGGTACGTCTCTTCTTGGTTTCTTTTGGATCTCTTTTTTAATTCTTGGGCTAACTTTTTTTCTCTTTGTGTAGGCGATGCTCCTCTCTCGTTACTGTGCCAAGATGGCTCGATGGGAGGTGTCGTCCCGAGATGCTAAGAGGGAGAGGGCCGAAGCCGTATCGGCTACGGAGGGGGCCGAGAAGGCCTAGAAGAAAGTCAAGAAGTAGAGGGACTGGATGTCTCATGTTGCAGCTCTCTCGAGAAGGAGAAGGTTGAGGTCGTCATGAAGCTTGCTGCTGTTGAGGCTGAGATGGCTGAGGAGAAGAAGAAGGTCGTGGTCCTTGAAGCTGAGCTTGCTAAGAAGAAGGAGGAGAAAGAGGTGGCGAAAAAGCCGCCTACAATTCCTTGGATGATGAGATGGTAGTCTCTGAGAGGGCGTTCCTCGACATCCTCAGGGAGCCCTTCATGGCCATCTTTGAATCTAATGAAGGTTTCTCGGCCTTGTTGGCGAGATGGGTTGTGATGCTCTTGTCCCAGGTGGGGGAGGATACATCAACGACCAAGGAGGCTTATGCTGAGGAGATGAGGTGGAATCCTCGGGACCATTACCATAAGGACTCGCTTGCCGACCTCTCGGACTTCAATACCAACTTTTTTGATGCCATCGGGGATCACCTTGGGCCTGATGCCGAGGGTGATTTTGGTGAGGTGGATGAGGATCAAAATGCCAGTGAGGACCTGTCTCCCCTAGTGGGTGCTGCCCAGGCTGTCTCTCCGCCCCAGGGTCACGATGCCGTTGGTGATGATGTGGCTGATGCTTCTTCCCACCTCTCCCCTTCATCTTGAGGAGAGATGTAGTTATTTATCTTTTGTATTGTAATGAACTCTGAACCATTTTGTCTTTGCAATGGAAATCGTCTATCTTTGATGTGTAATGCTTTGATCTTTTGTTTGTCCCAGCCTTGGTCGAGTGATCTCTATTGGATGTGACGAATGCTAAAAAGTCTTGACGGGACAGTGGACAAGAGATAATCGTCTTTCGTCCACTGTAGTTGTCGATTTTCCCCTTGCCCAGACTCGAGCAAGACAGGGTGTCGACAACGAAGAGAAAATAGACGAGGGGTGGGCCTTTATCTTGTGTTGTGCGCTCATAGTGGCACTGAGGGAGAGATCTTTTTCTTCAACACTTAGAGATTTTCTGGTGTTCTTTGATGAGGCTTGCGAATCAAGGCATTTTCTCCATGGAAAACATTCCGGATTGCCTTCATTATTAATTTGGGGGACGTTACGCCATGTGTTCCGCATCCCCTATTTTCCTTAAATGATCTGGGCCATTTACCGTGCTTGACTTTGCCCATGAAAGGGAGCCATGGGGTCATTTTCTCCTTGCACCTTTCCCTTTCTTCCCTCACTTTCCATCCGGAGTAAAGAATATGCCTTTCCTTTCTCAGTTTTCTTCCCTCTTCATGTCTTTTTCCCTTCTCTTCCAAGGTGAGATGGGCTTTGTTCGTGACTATGAAGACCCTGGTGGTCTCATCCCCATGTTCGATCCATGTTTAACGCTTTTTGATGATCGTGGCCTCCTTGGGGTCAATTTGCTTATCTCATTACCATCCGATGATTAATATACTTGACTTATGAGAGGATGCCGGTCGGTTTGGGGTCGGCTAGCTGTTCTTTGGCCTTTGGCCCACCGAACTGGTTGCTGGTGGTTTTCATCCACTTCCCGTTCGTAGCCGAGAAGATGAGCTTCTACCCGTTCTAATGTCCTTTGCCGTTTTCTCTTTTGGGAGATGAGAGAGGCAGCTTCGCCTGGCTGCTATGTCTCGTCTCCTTGGGGAAACGGAGTGCTGGAGCTGGAAGAGGGTGCGGTGGAGCCGGCGTCTTGGATGTGCTTTACTATCACTTCTTCTAAGTACCTGATCATCTCCTGGACTATTCCAAGGTATGCCTTCATCCCTTCCCCTTTGGCTTTGTTGTCTCCGAAGATATTTGAGACGACGAGTTGGGAGTCCATCCTAACTTAGAGTTTCGTTGCCCAGGTGGAGTGGGCCATCTCAATCTCAGTGATGAGGGCTTCATACTGAGATTCATTGTTAGACACTTGGAATCAAAATCTCATTGCGTACTTAGAGACATCTCCCTTTGCCGAGGTGATGACGATGCCTGCCCCACTTCCGCATTTGCACGATGAGCCGTCTACACTCATTAACCAAGACTCGATCCAGTAACTTGGCGTCATCTCCGAAGGCGTTAGTTCGGCTAAATAGTCTGTGAAGGCTTGGCTTTTTATCGCCCTTCTAGGCTCGTAGGAGATATCGTAGTCAGTGAGCTCATGAGCCCACACTTGCGCTCTTAAGGATGAGCCTAGCTTGCCCAGTATCTTCTTCAGAGGTTGATTTGTTAGAACGATTATGGGATGGCTTTGGAAGTACGGTCTTAGCTTCCGAGAGCTGATGAGGACTCCGAGGGAAAACTTCTCTGGGATGGAGTACCGAAACTCAGCACCACACAAGGCATGACTGGTGAAGTAGACGGGCTCTTGTCTCCTCTCTTCCTCCCTGACGAGGACTAAGGCGACATCCTATTCGGAGACGGCGAGGTAGAGGAAGAGTCTCTCCCCTAGCTTTGGTGAATTTATTTTTGGCAATGAGCCCAAGTACAGCTTCAACTTCTCAAAGGCTTCTTGTGCTTCATCACTCCATTCGAACTTCGTCCCCTTCCTAAGTGCGGAGAAGAAATGGGCGCACTTGTCGACAGATTTGGAGACAAAGCAGTTGAGGGTTGCGATGTACCCGGTCAACTTTTGCATGTCCTTGACGCACTTGGGCGGTTCCATGTCGTTGAGAACCTTCACCTTTTCTGGGTTTGCGTCAATGCCTCTTTCTCTTACCATGAAGCCCAAGAACTTTCCTCCCCTCACCTCGAAAACACATTTCTTCGGGTTGAGCTTCAACTTGTTTCTCCTTAGAGTTTCAAATGTTTCTCTCAAGTCTTCTACATGATCAGAAAACTTTACGCTCTTATTGGTGAGGTCGTCCACATAGGCTTCAAGATTTCAGCCAATTTGCCCTCCGAAGACCGTCTGGACGAGCCTCTGGAAGCTCGCGCCGACATTCTTCAGACCGAAGGGCATCATCCTGTAGCAAAAGACTCCATCATCGGTGATGAAGGCCATCGAGCTCTGGTCCTTCTTCTTCATGAAGGCTTGATGATATCTGGAGAAGGCGTCCATGAAACTCAAGAGTTCATGGCCCGTGGTGGAATCAATAAGTTTGTCTATCCTCGGGAGTGGGAAGTGGTCTTTCGGGTATGCCTTGTTCAGATCGGTATAGTCGACACACATTCTCCTGCTCCCGGTTCTCTTTTATACCATCACAGCATTGGCAAGCCACTTAGGATATCGGGATTCCCTTATGACGCCGGCCTCAAGAAGCTTTTTCACATCAGCTGACGCGGCTCGGCTTTGCTCCTAGCCTAGACGTCTCTTCTTCTTTTTAACGGGTTTAAGCTTGGGGTTTATTCCAAGGATGTGTTCAATGAGGGATCTGTCGATGCCGAGCATCTCGTCCGGGCCGAAGGTGAAGACGTCTTGGTACTCTTGGAGGTGCTTCGTCAGTCCTTTCTTGGTGCTCTCTCCCAGCTCGTCAGCGAGGTATGTGACTCATTCTGGACAAGAAGGGTCCAAGATGACCTCCACCTTGCCACCCGAAAGGGTTGCTCTCTCTCTCTTCAATCCTTGCGTCGGCAACTTCTGGGGGAACGATGTTCACCATGAGGCACTATACCTCCTTCCTGTTCTCCCACTTCGTGGGGGTAACATCTTCTATCTTCACAATGACTTTTTCTTTACGGATTTCCTTCTTTCTCTTCCTTGAACTGTTCTTTGCGGGGGCCAAGGCATTGGTCTCGGCGGGTGGCAGCGCTTTTTCCGGGATGATGTTCTCGCTATTCAGGCATTGGAGGCAGCAAGTTGTGGCCGCTTTCTAATCGCCAAGGATCTTCCCTACTTCCCCGTCGTCCCTATGGAAGTTCAATGTGAGTAACATCATGTTGTGCGTTCCATTGATTTTGTTTAGGGTAGGTCTCCTGAGGAGGACGTTGTATGGGAGTGGAACGCTGACGATGAGGAACTGCGACACGACACGCATGGCTTCATTCTTCAGCCCTATTCTTACTGGGAGTTGGACACTACCCATTGGTAGGACTTTCCTACCGAAGCCTACCACCGAGTGCGTGCTGGTTATCACTTTGTCCGAGGTGTAGCCGAGATCCATGAGGCAACTGGCTGTGATCACGTCGACTGAGCTTCTCGTATCTATTAGGACTCTTTTTACCAACGTGTTGTCAATTTTCACCTCGACGACGAGGGGATCGTCGTGAGGGAAATGGAGGGGCCTCATGTCTGATACATCGAAGGTGATCGGTTTTCCGAACTAGGAAACTTCCTCAATCAATATGATTTGATCGAGGGATCTGAGGTGATCTAGTCTTGCTTTGTTTGTAAGGCCAGCTCCTGCAGGCCACCCGAGATGGCAGCCACTTCATAGGAGTTCGAAGAGGATCCTGAGGCCACATGCTTGGTTGTTGCCCCCTGGCCTGGAGGGACTGTGGTCGTACCCTAATCTTTCAGGAAGGGATTGAGTTTTCCCTCCTTAGCCAATTTCTCAAGGAGCGAACCCAATTCTCGGCAGTACCTCGTACTATGTCCATGCTCTTTGTGGTATTGGAAAAAGAAGTAACTCTTCTCCGTTCCCTCCTTCATCAGGGTTTGGTCGGGAAGTAGTTTGAGGTTGATTTTTACCAAGACAACCTCTTGATTGCAGTTCAATGTTTGGTTCACCGCGGGGCCTCCGGCATTTTTCTTTCGAGCTTCCCTCGCCCTTTGAACCCACTTCGACCTCCACCTCTTCCTGACGCTTTCTTCTTGAACTGGGGCTTCTCGACCGACACTGTTTCAGCCTTTCACCTCTCATTTCTCGACGGTCTCGGCTTGTTGTCATACTGCTTCTCTTGCTGATGCCCCCGTTTCACCACATTTCGTCCGGATCTCTCCCAAGCCGTCAATAACTTGGACGAATAGGCCCGGACGAAGGGTAGTGTATGCTTCTCCTTCTTCAACTTCATGTACTAAAAATTCTTCAAGATTTCGCTTCCTGTGACGATGTCTTTGACGTAAGCCGTGCATGCTACCATCTGGTCGAGATCAGTGATCTCTAGGCACTCGTCGTTGAAGCGTTTGTCATAGTCCTTCACCGGTTCCTTCTTTCCCTGACAGATGTTGAAGAAGTCCTCTAAGCATTTCTTGGTCATCTCACTAGTCATGAAGTTCTCCGCTAAGACGTAACACAGCTCGTTAAAGCTATGAATGTTGTGACGAGGGAGGCTATCTAGCCACTTAAGTGCCCTCCCTTCCAAGGTCCCGACGAAGTGTCGACAGTAGGTGGCGCTGTTCCTCTCTTGCATCATCATTGATGCCTTGTAGGCCATTAGGTACTCCTGGGGTGAGGCTGTTCTGCTATACTTCTTCATATTTCTGATCCGACAGTTCAGGGTCAAGGGATAAGCCATGATCTCTTCGCTGAACGGGACCTTCATGGCAAGCCGGGCTTATCTCTAATCTCATGAAGCTCTTTGTAATGTTGTCGTAGTCCTTTAGCCCTAGGCAGATTAGGACGTGACCCCTCTGCCCCCGTAACCTTTCATGCCTCCTGCGTCGGATGATCTCCCTGGCGTCTTTCTTCTTACTGCTCTCTACCTCCCCTTTGGCTGCTCTTCTATTCTTCATCGCCTCGACCAAGGGTCGTAGGTCTGCCATGTTTCCTCTAGGCTTTGCACGTCTCTTCGTTCTCTCGCTCCCTCCAGAGGATTTTGACTTGCTCCTGCGCTTCGACGAGGAAGAGTTGGAACTGCTCAGGCTGAAGGGGCTGTCTTTAGAACCATGGTGGTTCGCGACTCCAGGTCGTGCTTGCTCTTCGAGTGCTCATTCATCCTCTTTGAAACACCTCTATCTCGGTGCTTCGTCACCCCGACATGCTGGAGGATGTTTTCCTGGAGCGTTGTGCACATCTTGTGCATGTCCCCTAGGATGCTGGCTTGTATGGCGGCCAGCTCCTCCCTCGTTACAGGGGGCTGGGTTACGCCTCGTCTCCCTACAAATGAGGTCGACTGGTCTTCATTGTGGTTCCACATAGAACTTGTCTTCTTCAGTTCAGGTGTTTGTATGTGTTTCTTGTTCCTCAATCTCATGCAACTTTGGTTGGCCACTCCCCACAGACGCGCCAAATGTTTTGGGTGATTTTGGGTACAAGGAGTGGACCCTCAAACACTCAAACGGTTAAAAGCCTTGGTCGCTTGAGATGAGGGGACGAGCGACTCATCTCATCGGAAGGAGGGTACCTACGCAAAGAACGCACGTGAACTGCCTTCGGCGTAGTTTGGAGAATGGTCTTTCGGCGGTCAATTCAGTAAGGAGAGTCCAAGAACAATGGATTTGCTCAAAGGGGCAAATTGAATGCTCTTTAGGGTACTCAAATCTTCTTTGAGAAGTGGGAGAGAATAGAATACTCCAGAGAGAGAAAGTGTTTAATCTCAATCAGAATCAGTTTGACAACTATTTTCTTCTTACCTTGAAAGATGTGCTTGCCTCTTATTTATAGGCATTTCCCAAAGAATGATTAGGGTTATGGCCTGTCCACTGGGGAGACGCCACATGGACATTTCTCCCTTGGGCCTAGCATGGAAATGGGCCAAGGGTCCACCAACTAGTTCCGAGCACGTGAGGGACACGTGCTCACTTCCGTATCTTCTAAAACCTTTCAAAAGTACCGACCCATCAAGGATGGTCTTCCACCAGAGCCGAAGGTGCCCCTCGGCGGTTCAACCCTTTATCTCTCTTTCCAGCGGGCCTCTCGTCGATGGAGAGAAAGGTTCTTCACGACCTACCGTCGGGAGGACCCCTCGTTCTGCCCCTAAAGGGGGGACAAGGGTCAGAGGCCGAAGCCCCTTGGGCAGTGGAGGGGGCCAAGGCTCGTCCATGTCATTCGGACCTGCCGAGAGGTACACTCCTATGGGAGAGGTTGGGCCGAGGAGGAGGGGCCCAATTCGAAACCAGAGGAGTGGTGAAGGGGTAGGGAATGAGCCCATTGATAAGTGTGTAAATAACACTATATTTTGTAGTGTTTCCATATACTTCTCATATGATATTGGACTTGATTTGATCT
>ONZA01018205.1:4168-16645 GCA_900322205.1 Kewa caespitosa
GTACTTCCTCTCTTTATATATAGGCACTCCCTCTCCTGCTCATTTTACGCGTTTCTAGAGAGAGAAGCTCTGCTTCTAGTGAGAGAAAATCCGACGTGACCACCTCGCTTGCTTTGCATTTTCAGCTCTTTCTTCCGACTTTGTACCATTGTACACTAGGTATTTTTTATTTATTCATTCTTTGTGTTATACATGTTTCCACGTCGTGCACACTTTGCGTCGGGCGATGGGTTGAGTTCATAGGCTTAGGCCTTGTTGGACGAGATCCATCTCCTTCACAATTCTTTGGACGTGGTTCCACTTCGCGCCTTGGATTCGCAGGGTCGTGACCTCGGGACGGCAGGTGGCGACTTTTCTCGTGGAGAGTTTACGCCGTCGCCTACTGAGGGTGGGACTGGTCCAAAGTCACCCCCTTCCCCAAAAAATAATTTTTTCACTTCGCCGCCTCCGGCGGCACCGGCACCATCTCGGAAGACGAGGAGGAAGAAGGTTTCTCGTAAGGAGCGATCTGTCTGGCAACCCGTACGTTCCCAGGTTAGGGTTATGCCGCCGCGTGCCGAGGTCTGTCGAATTTTTGAAATAGCCGAGGCAAAATTTCACGCCTATGACTCCGAAGTGGGAAATTCTTGTGTGGGTGAGCTTTTAATTTCTTGCGTGCTTGTTTCTGATCGCCTGGTGCTTAGTCATGAGTTAGTCCGTTCCCAAGATTGTTCTGTCGAGCTCGTGTAGCTGATCGGAGGAAACTGCGTTCGACATGGCTCCACCACACATCGGGGAATTGGGAGCCGATCAAGGAACTTCCAGCGCAGTGGGCTCCGCGGGGGTACGTTCAGATTCTTCAACGGGTTCTTTTTCAATAGATGCTTCTTCGTCCTCCGTGAACGATTCATCCGACATCGATGACGCGGATTCTGACGTCGGTCAAGACACCGGTGTCGTCGGTGGAGACCTGGGTGATGATGACAACGTCGCTAGTGACGTTGTTGGAGATCTGGGTGTTGATGACAACGTCACTGGAGACGTTGTTGGAGATATGGGTGTTGATGACGACGTCTCTGGTGACGTTGTTGGAGATCTGGGTGGACAGGCGGCCCAGGAGGTTGAGATGGAGGAGGCTTCTCCCGCAGAGGAGGAAGATCTGATCCTGCTACTTCTGCATCGCTCCGAACTGGAGAGGCGAGCACGTCGGGCGCTCAGGCCGCCGTCGGGGGTCAGAGGAAAGTGATGATTAACCCGAGGGACCTCCACACAAGATGGGTGATTACCGACAAGGACGTCGGATGGTACTTGTGCAAGTTCGGGTAGGAGACCGACTTGGAATTGGTTAATCCAGGAAGTGACGGCTTGATCACGTCACCCCCTCCTGGGATGATCTCGATGTACACCCAAATGCTTGAGTTCAGATTCAGGTATCCGATCTCGAATTTTGCTTTTGACCTGCTGCATGAGCTGCAACTGGCCCCTTGCCAGCTCGTGCCGAACTCGTAGGGCATGATTGCCTCGTTTCTTTGTATATGCAAAGTCCACAACCTTACTTCGACCCTGGCGCTTTGGTTTCGGCTGACCACGCACATTTGTTCGACTCCCAATTGCAAGGAGTTTTACACTTTTAGTGAGGCCACGGATTGTGTTGTGGTACCATTCAAGGCGAGTTCAGTGCACAAGTGGAAAGACTCGTTTTACTACCTCAAGAGGAGAGTGGGCTATTGGGATGTGCCGGCGTGAGACTCTGGGCTTCCACAGCGTCGGCGATATCAGAAGGCTACCCGTTTACCATTATCGGAGGCCGAACTCAAGGTGTTGAAGTACTTTAGGCATGAGGGTCTGTTTGCTACATCCCGGAGTACTAAGCCCGTGAAGCATCCGGTGTGGTGGCAGCCGTCGTCGGACTGGTTGATCAACAGCGTCTTCATGACCTACATGGGGCTCATGAGGGGGAATCCTGGTAGATTTCTTGATCTCGGACCCCCATCCCGTTTCAATTCATTTTATATGTGCTAACTTTTATTTTGCAGCTGCTGCCGAGGCAAAGCTGAAGGAGAAAGGTGACGTCGGCAAGGATATAATGGGAAAATTGGCTCTGGCGGAGTCGAAAGCTCGGATGGATCGCCAGCTGCAACTTGACCTGGCAAAGAAAGCCGAGAAAAAGGCCAAGAAGAAGATACGTCATTTGACGTCGTTTGTACTTTTTTTTCCCCTAGTGTCTTTTGACTGCCTGTTCTCATTTGTTAGCGTATCGGGGCTTCTTTGTCCGGCGCGAGGCCCAGGCCGACCCCAAGGGTCGCTTCCACGCCCCAAAGGGTGGTTGTTCCGAAGTCTTCGCGGGACGTCACTGTTGCGACGGCGACCCCAATTGCATCGGGTCCCGACTCCATGAAACAATGGGAGGACCCGCAGCAGGGATCGACAACATCACAGTTAACCGTCGTGGTGTTCATTAGGAGATGGAGGTCACGCCGCCTCCAATAAAGAGGAGCCGGTCTGACGCCGCTACCACCCAGCCTCCCCATCCTGAGAAATCAAAGAGGAGAAAGGGGAAGGAGACGGCAGATGAGGACGTTCCGGTGTCCACCCCGATGGATTCTCTAGGTCGGGATGTTGCTCCTGGCCCGATTGCTTTCAAGCCTTACTTCACTACGGCTAAGCTTGATCGCTTGGCGCTCATGGAGGCTGAGATGGAGCGTCTCGTCTCTGAATCCAACCTCCGCTCCCTCCAGAAAAACCATGCCTGGGCTCGGCATGAATTCCTCAGGTCGGCCCACAAGGTGAGAGTTCTTTCTTAGTTCTTTTTAACGTCGTCGTTCGTTGTCTTTCTTTTCTAACTTGTTTTTTGTTGCCTTTTTAGCAATATCTGATGACCTGGTACTTCGACCTCATCATGCAACAACAAGCTCAGAACATCGACGAGCTGACGAAGTTGGTGGACTAGGTACGGGGCGAAGCCAAGAAGGGCGTGGATGCTCAGGTCTGGAAGGCGACGTCGGAGCTTTCCACTGAGATGGCCAGGGTGAAGAAGGCACTGGAGGGCAAGATCTCCGAGCTCGAGCAGACTCATGCCAAGGTCGGGGAGCTTGAGCTGAAGCTGGCTACTAAGGACATCAACGTGGCCGAGCTGCAACAGCGTCTGGAGAGTCAGCCTGACGAGCTGAAGAAGGTTTGGGGTCAAGCTGTGAAGAACGTCCTCGGATTTGAGGACGCCTTCGATGCCATAACGACCGAGGCAGGTATTCTGCGTCTGCCTGAGGACTCTCAGAGGCTGCTCAGGAGAAGTATGCTGACCTCCTTGACTATGACCCCTTCGAGGATTTCAAGCCGGTGGCTGCCAATGTCATCCCTGACGCGTAGATGGATGTAGGGTTTTTATTTTTCTTCTTGGGCCTGCGAGCCCATTCTTATCTGACTTTAAACAATGCCTTTATGGCACTTTTGCAATATTTGATTTGACTTCATTTTTGATTTTTGACTACTGTTTTTGTCTTATTTGTTGCTTGTCTTAATTGTGCCGCCGTAATGTCACATCGTCTTCTTAAACCCGTTGCCCACATTAAGGGAAGCAACAAATAATTTGAAGTTTATGCCTCCGATTCGTTGTTGACTTCCGGGGTGAGGTGGGTGGGGAAGTTATTTTGGTTCATTCCGTGATGAACTTAAACCCACTTGGCTAATTTCGTGATGAATTAACTTGGTTAATTCCATGATGAACTAACAATAGTATCAATCGAACTTGTTTAAGTTATTTAATTTCCGGTTTGTTCCGTGATGAACCTAAACCGACTTAGTTAATTCCATGATGAACTAACTGTAACATCAATCGACATGAAGGTAGTTGTAATAAATTTTATTCTTAGCTGTTAAGGGGAGCCGACCCCATGTAGTTCCGTGATGAACTACTGTCAAAGCGGTTGTTTGGGGGAACCGACCCTGCAAGAATCTATTACAATGACTCCAGGATGAGTTGAAAAAAGAGCAACATTTGCTATAGCCCCATGACGAACTGGTTTCAACACATGATAAAGGATATCAACTCCTCTCGAACTTCCGGGATGAGTTAGAGTTTCTCACGACAGCTACAAGATGAGCTCGTTGACCATGATCCCAAGGTGGATGAAGTCGGATGTCCTCCGTGGAGAGTACATCAAATGTAAAACTTCTTAAGATTGTTAATGTTCCAAGTTCTTTCTATCTTTCTCCCCGTCAGGTCTTCCAGCCGGTACGTCCCAGGTCGCACAACTTCCGAGATGATGTAAGGGCCCTCCCAAATTGGAGTGAGTTTTCCATCCTCGTTTTGCCTTCCAGTAGATTCCATCTTTTGTTGACCAGATCACCAAGACGGAAATTTCTGGATTTTACCCTTTTATTGTAAGCATTGGCCCTGCATTGTTTGTCCACAGCCATGCAGAGCAAGGCATCACCTCGGACTTCAGGAAGAAGGTCCAGGTTAAGTCGCAGCCGTTGTTGATTTTCTTCCTCGCTGAAACCTTTGACTCATGGACTTTCCAGCGCCAGTTCAATAGGGAGCACGGAGTCACTGCCATAGACTAACATGAAGGGGCTTTCTCCAATTGCTGCTTTCTCCGTGGTTCGAAGTAACCACAGTACTTCATAGAGTTTGTCAGCCCACAAACCCTTTGCCCCATCTAACTTCCTCTTCAGGCCGTTGACAATGGTTTTGTTGGTGGACTCCACCTGGCCATTGCATTGAGGCCTCGCCACGGCGGTGAAGCGAGCTTGAGTCCCCAGGTCGGCTAGCCATCCCTTGACCTGGGGGGTGTCGAACTGTCGTCCATTGTCGAACATGATGCCCCTAGGTGTGCCAAAGCGGGGTAAGAGATTATCTTTGATGAACTTCTTCACCTCGGCCACTGATATGCTGCTGACTGGTTTTGCTTCCACCCACTTAATGAAGTAATCCACGGCTACAATGCAAAATTTCACTTGCCCGGGAGCTAGTGGGAACGGTCCTAGTATGTCCATCTCCCAGAGGCTGAAGGGAAGAGGTTATAGGATTGGGGTCAGCTCGGTGGAAGGCAGTCGTGGCACCGGGGCATGGTACTGGCACTTGGCGCATCTTTTTACCAAGTTGGCCGCGTCTTCAGAAATGGTGGGCCAATAGAATCCTGCACGGATGACCTTGGACGTGAGAGCGCGTCTGCCATGGTGTGCTCCACAAATGCCTTTGTGGAGGTCGGTGAGGATTTGTTTCCCTTGGGGTCGGGAAACGCACTTTAGAAGGGGTGCGGAGTATGACCTCTTCAGAAGTTCCCCATCTCGGTAGATAAACCACCGTGATCTATTTTGAAGTCGTTTCGCCTCTTTCTCGTCATCCGATAACAAACCATCCCTCAACCATGACGTCAACGGAATCATCCAATCATCAAGTTGGTCGAGGATTGCGACCTTTTCCGTCGGCTGAGTCTTGATACTTCTCTCGCTCAGTTCTTCCCAAAAAATATTTCTAGGAAAGCCCAAAATCGCCGAATTGGCAAATCGTGCTAGTGCATCGGCATGGTGATTCTCAGATCAGAGAACGTGGATTACGTTCACTTCTTCAACTTCAACAGTTCGGCCTTCACCTTTTGGAGGTAGGCCTTCATACTTCCTTCTCTCACCTCGTATTCACCAGTGATTTGTGATACCACGAGTTGAGAGTCCATCTTCACTTCTAGCTTTTTTGCTCCAGCGTATTTGGCCAACTGTAATCCAGCTATGAGCGCCTCATATTCGGCTTCATTGTTGGATGCTTGAAATTTGAACCTAATCGCGTACTCAAACAAGTCTCCTTCAGGCGACAGTATGGTGACGCCGGCAACACTTCCAATCTTGCAGGAAGACCTATCAACGGACATTTCCTAACTCTCCCTCCAGTTGAGGGGTTGGGTTGCTGGAGTGGTCATCTTGGCCACGAAGTCGGGCAGTGCTTGACCCTTGATAGCGCGCATGGGTTCATACGTGATGTCATAATCGGTCAGCTCGTGGGCCCATACTTATGCTCTGTCAGCAGATTCAAACCGACCCAAGATCTTCTTCAAGGGTTGGTTTGTCAGGACGGTGATTGGATGCGTAGAGAAATACGGTCTCAGTTTTCGAGATGTGATCACCAGTCCGAGGGTAAACTTTTCCGTCGTGGAATACCTGAATTCGGCGCCAGTCAGGGTGTGACTGGTGAAGTATACTGGAGTCTAGATTTTGTCTTGTTCCTTTATCAGTACCGAAGCTATGGCCTGATCAGAGATGGCCAAATATACGAAGAGGGGTTCACCAGGTGTAGGTGATGATATCCTGAACAACTGACTGAGAAAGCTTTTCAGTTTCTCAAAGGCTTCTTCTGCCTCCAGTCCCCAGTGGAACCTTGTTCCTTTTCTGAACGTGGCGAAGAACGGTGCACATTTGTCTGCCGACCTGGAGATGAAGCAGTTTAGAGCGGCAATGCATCCGGTCATCTTTTGAACGTCTTTGACACATGTCGGAGATTTCATGTTGAGAATTGCTTGCACCTTCTCGGGATTGGCGTCGATCCCTCGGTGGTTCACCACAAAGCCTAGACATTTTCCACCTCAGACGCCGAAGATGCATTTCTTGGGGTTCAGTTTCATCTTACACCCCCTCAACGTCCTGAACGTCTCCTTGTGGCCGGTGGCATGGTCACCTGTCAATCGGCTCTTGGTGATGAGGTCGTTGACGTAGGCCTCCAGGTTGCGGCCTATCTGACGTCTGAATACTTTCTGCACCAATCTCTCGAAGGTTGCCCCAGCATTTTTCAACCCAAACGGCATCATTGTATAGCAGAAGACCCTGTCGTCAGTGATGAAGGCGGTGGAACTCTGATCCTTCTTCCTTACGAAGACCTGATGGTAACCAGAGAAAGCATCCATGAAGCTCAACAGTTCGTGGCTCGTTGTGGAGTCGACGAGCTGGTCTATCCGAGGTAGAGGAAAATCATTCTTTTTGCACGCTTTGTTGAGGTCGGTGTAGTCGACGCATATCCTCCAGGACCCATTGTGCTTTTTGACTAACACGATGTTGGCAAGCCATCTCGGATATATGCATTCCTTGATAAACCCAGCATCTAGTAGCTTTTTCACTTCGGCGGAGGCAGCCTTACTTCTTTCCTCCCCGAGGTGACGGCGCTTTTGCTTCACCGGCTTCATCTTGGGCTTTACGCCCAATTTGTATTTGGTAAGTGTAGGATCTATCCCTGCATTTCCTCCAGGCCGAACGCGAAAACGTCTTGGAACTCATGCAGGAGTTCAGTCAAGTCCTTTTTGAGCTTTTCATCCAGCTCGTCTCCCAAATAGGTGACCCTTTCATGTCGCGCCGGGTCCAGGATGACCTCGACTTTCTCTCCTATTGGCTCGGCACGTTCGGGCTCCTTCATGAGGTCATGATAGTCTGGTCCCGACCTCTCCAACATGAAGCATGCATTGTGGCTCTTTCCCCTTTTCTGCTTCGTTTTCCTTGTGCAGGCGTGACGGAGTTACTTGGTCCGTTTTCCTTCTTTGCTTTCTTGAGGTCAGGCTCCTTAACATCGTCTGGATTGACGAGTGTTTGCCCCCTGTCAGTGATGACGGGGTCAGCCGCTCCGTCCAGGGAACAGAGGGCTTGCTTAAACACTTTATATAGCATTGTCAAGCTAACTTCTGATCACCCAGAAGTTTTCCCACCTCACCGTCGTCGTTGTAATATTTCATTGTCAAGGTTGACATCATTACGATTGCGTTGATGGCAGTGAGGGTGGGCCGTCCTTTAATGATATTATAGGACATGGGAAAGTCGAGGACTTGGAATTCTACGACGAGGTGTCATGCAAAATCTTTCGGTCCTAGCAGGACTGGTAATTGTACCGACCCAATGGGGTGTACTTCATTCCCACCGAATTCGAAGACAGGGTAGCTCAATGGCACGATTTTCTTGGTATCGTATCCCAGCTCGGTTAAGCAGTACGACGAGATGACGTCGACGGAGCTGTCGGTGTCTATCAATGTTCTTTAACCAAGGTGTTGGATACCTTGATTTCAACAACCAGTGCGTCATCATGGGGGTATTGCAGCTCCCTTGCATCGGATTCATCGAACGTAATGGGCTTCCTGAACTTGGGAGCCTTCTCGACCAGCATGGTCTGGCCGAGAGATCGGAGGTGTGCCTTTCTGGCCATTAATGTCGCTCCTCCACAAGCAGGGCCACCAGATATAATCGCGACCACTTTGCGTGCGGTGGCCTCGGAGTCGAATGAATTGTCTGAGCTGCTTGGCCCTTGGCTCTGTGACGTGGAGGTACGATTTTTATCTTTGAGGAAAGAGTTGATCTTTCCCTCTTTGGCCCACTTCGCCAGGTTTCTCCCCAATTCGCGACAGTACCAAGTTGAGTGCCCATTGTCACGGTGATAGTGACAGAAGTAGTAACCAACGGTGTCGACTTCTCTCATCGGGCTGGCCTTTGGGAGGAGGGTTTAGTCCATCTTAGCAAAGACGACTTCTTGGTCACGGTTCAGGATTTTTTTCACCTCGCGACTTTCAGAGGCCTTGTAGGGCGATTTTCCCCTGCCATCCCGTCCTCCACCTTGTCCTCCGCCTCGGCCACCTCGGTTGCCCTTAAATTGTGGCTTCTCCACATTCAGCGTCTCATGCCGACACCAATCTTGTCGTTCGTGACGAGGTGGCTTGCCCTTGCTCGGTGCACCTCCTTTGCTACCGCAAACGAGGTTGCAGTTGCAGAGTTCCCACTACGCTATTATCTGCATGGCAATGCCTCGGGCCTCATTGAAGAGCATGCCGAGATCGCTTTTCTTCCTCCTGTTTAGCTCGATCTTGATCTCGGTCCCATCCAGTAGACCGTTTATAAATGCACAACATGCAATCTTCTGGTCTAGGTTCTCGATCTCCAGACATTGGTCAGCGAACCTCTGAACGTACTTTTTAGCGTGCTCGTCGTGCCATTGTTTCACTTTGAGCAAGTATTCCACGGTTTTAATTTCCCGTTCATTAGCTGCGAAATGACTACTGAAGAGCTTGGCGAGCTGTTTGAAGCAATAGATGCTTCCACGGGCGAGCGAGTTGAGCCATTTGAGGGCCAGGCCCTCCAAAGTGCCGACAAAGAAGCGATATAATACAACCTCAGTTCGATTATGCGTCATCATGGCGGCGGCGTACGCCATGAGGTGCTCGGTTGGCGGGGTTGTGCCATTGTACTTTTTGATTTTTCCAAGCTTGACGTCCTGGGGAATTGACTGGCTCATGATGACATCGGCGAAGGGGGACTGCGTGGTCAGTCCCATCTGTACACCCGTGGTGGTGTACTCCGGCCATTTGCCCAGCCGGGATGGGAAGTATGGCTTAAAACAATTCATCCAAGACACCTCTCTTCCTCTTTTCGGCGGATGAACTGATGGAGGTCGGGGGG
This sequence comes from Kewa caespitosa, assembly GCA_900322205.1. Taxonomy (NCBI): domain Eukaryota; kingdom Viridiplantae; phylum Streptophyta; class Magnoliopsida; order Caryophyllales; family Kewaceae; genus Kewa; species Kewa caespitosa. The sequence continues at coordinate 13,565 of ONZA01018205.1, forward strand.
AAACTCCCCCGTTTGAACCGTGTCAGTTTGCTTACGACTATTTAGAAAGTTTTGTAAGTCAACGTTCGCCCGCTCCGTGTCGTAGGAGTGGTACTTTCCGAAATTTTCAGGCTTCTTCCCCCTGGAGGCATGAGTGCCGGGAGGAAGATTTACGTGAGGTCGGGAACTGACCTTTATAGAGTGACTCGAGCTTTCCCGACTGGAGATGCTAAAGGGTCGGGACTGCATGACCTGGGTAGGGGTGGACCCAGATGGTACCACGTTGAGCTTTTGTGCTTTTTCTTTTTTCAGCAGGGCCGTTAACTCGGCCAGCATTTCATCTTGTGCCTCACGGCGGACACGTCGAATAAGTTGCTCGAGGTCTATACCGGCATCATTTTGCGGCGTGGCGGCGTGAAATTCAGCGTGGTCATTTTGGGAAGACATGTTTATTTGTAACGGTGAAGGTGTGGGAATATGTCTATCGCTCCTCAATCTCATACAAAAATCGCCTCACTCCCTACAGACGGTGCCAAATGTTGCGGGGTTTTTTCCGTAGTGAGCCCTCGAAACGTCAAAGGGGGTGATTGTATCGGACTGAAGAGATGAGAGCTGATGAGTTGATCTCGGACTGTCACGTTGTCAACCTGCAAGAAGTAGCAAACATGAACTGCCTCAGGATGGTTCTGGGGAACTGTCCTATGATGCTTAAGTCAGTACGTGATTACTGTAAGCGAAGTGACAGGTCAGGGTGAGAAGGCAAGAGGGCACTATTGCTCCAATGTGAACAGGGTAGTGTCTTGCACAAATGATTAGAGAATGAGTGTGTACCTTTTTCAGGGAGTCCAAGGGTCCTTTATGCAGGGGCCTTGGGGAACGTGAGGCGAATTAGGGCTTGACACGTCAGCTCTAAAGAGCGTGGATCACGGGAAGCCTAGGCGTTGGACCTCCTGGTTTGGGCCCAGTCAAGCAACGTAAGGTCAGGTCCATGACGACCTGACATATCATGTCGGAGACTTCTCACGGCGGGGATACTCTGGTCGTCTTTGAGAATGACATCGGAAGGCCTTGTGACGTCGTAAGAATGTCATAACGTCGGAAAAGCCTCGTGACGTCGTAAGAATATGAAGACGTCGGAACAGGCTCAACACTTTCTTTTTTCAGTTGGCATTTGACTCTTTTAACCTCATCAAAACCCCTTAATTTCAAATTTTAATGAAAGTACATGACAAGATCTTTATAATGATATATGAATTACTGTAAACACAATTCAGAGTTGATAATCACTCAACGTTTAAGTTTGAAGCTGATAATTAATCAATGTTTCAGTTTAGAGCAAAACTGAACTGAACTTAACTTAATTTAACTGAATTAATTTGAACTTAACTGAAGTTCAGAAGAACTGAAACCACTTCAACTTTTTAAGCCATGTTCTTTTTCACTTAACAAAACTGAATTAACTTTTCTCTAATTGACATTCGATCATGTAAAACTCATCAAACCCTTCACCTCAAACGAAAGCACATGTCAAGAACTTCCTAATGACCTATGATTTATGGTGAACATATTTTAGACATAATAAATACTCAATGTTTAAGTTCGGAGTTGAACTAAACTAAGTGAAAATAAGTCCAACAAAATGTGATCTTAGCTAATTTTAGTCTCAATTTTTAATAATATGTTATTGATTGAAATTTTTTAAAAAGTATATTGAAACTATTTTGTAGGATGCTTTAGAATATATAGATCGTCTCTTGTAACATGGTAACACGCAAAAACTCTGCGGTTCTTTCCAAACGAAATGTATAACTTTTTATAGGAAAAATATGATTTTTTAAATGTTAAGACATGTAACGGGTTGAGTGATACGATAGTTTTTGGATGAAAAGTGTTACTTGGCTAACGATATTTTAATGTTGCAACATAGAATGGATTTGTGTGTGTTTCCATGTAGAATATATTATTGAAGTACTCAAATCTAATATCAATTCTACAAGATATTTGTAAAACTTGTTTAGAAAACTCAAACATGAGAAATAACTTGGGACGAAGGTAGTATTTAATATCCAATTTCCATGTTTCACTAATCAAGATCAATTTATAAAAAGCTAGTCCCGGAGATGGAGAGAACAATTGCCCCTTCAAAGACGAGCTGCGTGTTGCCGGCTAGAGGTTGAGCTCCTCTTGCAAGAGATTTGTATGTGAAATTTCTTTCTTCTTTGAATATATTATCGAAGTACTCAAATCTAATATCATTTCTACAAAGTTCATTGTAAAATTTATTTAGAAAAATCAAACATAACAAGGGGTGCATCTAAACATCGCCTGCATAAATACTAAATATCACCCGTAAAACTTAACACTTTTCTAAAATGTCCTTATCATTTTTTGGGTCTCTCCTTTCACTCTCGAGACATCTCTCACCCAACCAATTTCTAAATGGGCGATGTCAAACGCAAAATAATAAAAGTGACCCCTTATAAATATATAAGTCACCCATTACAAACATGAAAATCACCTCTTATAAAAATATGAGTCACTCATTATAAACATGAAAGTCACCCCTAAATATAAAATCACCCCTAATTTTTTTTTTTTCAAAATTAAAAAGCTCCACCGGTGCTCTGGCCCGTGTAGGCCTCTAACCACATGTGGACCCACCACGTGCGGGCCAAGAGCCAAAGCCAAACAAAGGACCTGGCCCACCACCAGTAACGGGTCCACGTGTGGCACTTGGCCCACGTGACCCAAGAGCATGGTGACCCATTACATAAAATAAAATAAAAAATGTAAAGAGAGGGCAAGAATGAGGGGGCAGGGGTCAGTGGGGCAAGGGATCGGTGGTGGGCTTGCTATGATGGATGTGAGTCATGGTGGAAAGGAAGGAGGAAAAGGGGGGTTGAGGGGAGGCATATATGAGAAGGGAGGAAAGAGAGTCAAATCCGATGAGGTCAAGACGAGGGTGGTGGTCAGCGTCGATGGGTGGGGCTTGTGGTGGTAGGGAAGTAGGGGTGCACATTGATCCAAAACCGAATTTTTCGAAAATCTTGGAGTTATGATCGAACCGAAAATACTCTGTTCTTGCACCGGATCGGACCAAGA
>ONZA01018207.1:7787-20066 GCA_900322205.1 Kewa caespitosa
CATATCAACTTTTAAATAAAATGAATTACGGTCGAAATTGCCTTTCATGTTCAACGCTTTCTAACCATCGTTATAGTTTTAAGCGTACTTCTCTTTTAATTGACGAAAAAGTTATAAGTATTTTTTATAATAGGATCATGTGAGGGTTAGAATTCAAAGATTTTGATTATTTTAATAACACTAGGCTTTGAAATAACTAGAATTGCGGTTTCAATAGCGTTTCACATTTAACGCTTTTTGGCGATCGTTAGAGTTTTAAGCCTATTTGACTTTAAGTTGACGAACCTACTGGAATTCATTTTTTGAAATCAAAACATTATTTAATTATATTCCACCAATATTTATCAGTTTAATCACACACGGCTTTTAAATAACTAGAATCGCAAATGCAATGGACGTTCTGATTTAACGCATATCGATGATCGTGTGCGTTTTAAGCGCATTTCTCTTTTAAAATTGACTAACGCATTGAAACTAATTTATAAAAAGAGAAACCTTTCCGATTAGATACAAAAAAAAATTGGTCATTTCAATCATACTTGGCTTTGTGATAAAAAGAATTTCCGTTGCAATTGCTTTTTATATTTGACGCTTTTTGACGATCATTAGCGTCATGAGTGTGTTTCTCATTCAATTGGAAAATCAATTGAAACAATTTTTTTGAATTGGATAGTGTTCTGATTATAAAAAACCTATTCGATGATTTTAACCACAATCATCTTTCATGTAAGAAGAATTTGCGGTTGCAATTTCTTTTCATATTTAACGCTTCTTAACGATCAAGAGTGTTTTAAGTCAATTTCCCTTTAAATAGAAAAAGCAATTGAAATTATTTTTTGAAATTGGTTCTCATACTGGTTATTTTTCAACAAAATTGTTTATTTTCATCATACTTGGATTTCAAATATTAAAAATCGCAGTTGTAATTGGTGTTTCTATTTGACGCTTTTTAACGATCGTTAACGTTTTAAGCGTATGTCTCGTTAAATTGATGAAAAAATTGAAACTATTTTTTAAAATTGCATCATGTGCTGGTTAGATACAAACATTCAAGATTATTTTAATGATCCTAGGCTTTCAAACAATAATACTTTCAACTGCAATTGCGGTTCATATTGAACGTTATTGAACGATTGTTAGCAATTTAAGCCTATTTCTCTTTCAATCGACGAACCAATAGAACCTATTTTTATGATTGAAACATTAATTGAACAGATACCAAAAGTATTGAACATTTTAGTCGAACTTCGTTATCAAATAATAAGAATTACGGTTGCAATTGCTCTTATAGTTAATGGTGTTTAACGATCCTCATCGTTTTAAGGTTATTTCTTTTTCAATTGACGTGCCAATTAGACTTAGATTCTTAAAATTGGAAAACATTTTATTTCATATCAAAAACATTGATCATAAAATCTATACTCATCTTTTAAATAACAAGAATTTCAGGTTGAGTTGTTGTTCATATTTACTTTTTTTTTTTAACGATTGTGGCGTATTAAGCGTATTTTTCTTTCAACTGATGAACCAATTGTATCTATTTTTTAAAAATGGAAAATTTTATGGTAATACACAACCAATATTGATCATCTATGTCATACAGGGCTTTCAATTTATAAGAATCGCGGTTGCAATAGCTTTTCAAATTTATCGGTTTTCAATGGTCGATAGTGTTTTAAGCCTGTTTCTCTTTCAATTGAAAAAACCAATTGAAATTATTCTGTAAAATTGGATCTCGTTCTGGTTAGTTATAAATAAAATAGATTATTTCAATCGTACTAGGCTTTGGAATATTAAGAATCGCGGTTGTAATTTGTGGTCATATTTAACTCTTTTTAACGATTGTTAGCATTTTAATCCTATTTCTCTTTCAATTGCAGTTATTTTCAGAGTGGGATCATGTTTGAGTTAGGTACCATCAGTTCAGATGATGTGAATCATATTCAACTTTTAAATGAAATGAATTGTGGTCGCAATTGCCTTACATGTTTAACGCTTTTTAACAATCGTTGTTATTTTAAGTGTATTTCTCTTTCATTTGACGAAAAAAGTTTAACTAATTTACACAATTGGATAATGTAATGGTTAGATTTAAAAAGTTTTGTTTGTTTCAATCACACTAGGCCTTTAGATAATTAGAATTGCGGTTGCAATTTGTTTAGCGATTTTTAGCGATCGTTGTTGTTTTAAGCATATTTCACTTTCAATTGACGAAAAAACTATAAAATTTTTTTATAATAGGAATATTCTATGGTTATAAATTAAAAATATTGATAATTTAAATCACACCAGGATTTGAAATAACTAGAATGGTGGTTGTAATTGCTTTACACATTTAACGCTTTTTAGCGATCGCTACCGTCTTAAGCTTATTTGTCTATCAATTGACGAACCAACTAAAATTTTCATTTGAAATCAAAACTTTATTTCATCTTATTCCACCAATATTTATCAATTTAATCACATACAGCTTTTAAATAACGAGAATTGTGATTGCAATGGCTGTTCTGATTTAACGCTCATTAACGATCGTTTGCGTTTTAAGTGTATTTCTCTTTAAATTGACTAATGCATTGAAACTATTTCATAAAAATAGAACATGTTAACATTAGATACCAAAACAATTGATCATTTAAATCATACTTGGATTTACTATAAAAAGAATATCTGTTGCAATTGATTTTCATAATTTTTTTTTTTTGGTTAGTAATAAGCATTTCATTAAGAGTCCAAAAGTACAATCACCTATTTGACAGATTGTCCCTCAAACTATACATCAGCAGGTTACACTACTGATTACAAAAAAAAGTATCTACCCAAAGTGCATCAGCACGTGATAATTTCTTAGGTTTCAAGCCTACTAATCGATGCTCCACATCGAATCTTATCATTTTGGCCAACTAAGCCAGACGAGGAACTTTATGGTTCCAAACAGAGTCATTTCTAGCTCTCCAGATATGATACACAGTGGCAGCTAAAACAGCAAAATAGATCTTCCTTTGGACCTTCTTCCCAACACTCTTCCTTTCAAATTCCTTCACCAACCTATTAGTGTCGTTAACAGTTATGTTGACACCAATCCAAGTACAGACCATCTAAAGAACCCTTGCAACAAAGGGACAACTGAAATAGATATGATCCTTTGTTTCAGTCTCAGTACCACACATATGACACATGTTTGACTGGCATACTTTGGCTTTATGAAGTCTAGCCCTTGTCATCAACCTGTCCTGCACCTAGAGCCTACAGATGACATTATGGTTTGGACATTATATCTACTCCACACCCACTTATCCCACCTGACTTTAGACATACGCCTCTGAAGCCATTGGTAGCCAGCAGAAACAGTGTGATGCTTTCCTTCAGAGGCAGCCCACACACCCTGATCATAGGCTTCTTTAAAAGTGTCTCTCATATCACATACCTTCTTCCAGGCCCAGCTTGCTCTTTGTGGTGGCCTATGAGTCCACCACTCCCCTTGCTTCAAATAAACATGATTAATCCATTTTACCCAAAGAAGATCTGCCTTAACAGCTACATGCCAAGCATACTTTCCCATGGCAGCTTTGTTCCAAAGATTGCAGTTTCTAAAACCCATACCTCCATAGCTTTTGGCTTGCAGATAGTGTCCCAGGCAACTGGAGGAGGCTTAGAGAAAGTTGAACTTCCTTCCCAAAGGAAATTCCTGGATAGAGCATTAATCTTATAAAAGTAGTTTTAATGGATTTCTCAATTTAACGAGAAATACGCTCATTGAAAAGCTTAATCATGAAAGGCAATTGTGACCGTAAATCATTTTATTTGAAATTCAAGTATGATTGAAGTCAACAAAATTGATGGTATCTGACTGAAAAATGATCCAGTTTTGAAAAATAAATGCAATTGCTTCATCAAATGAAAGAGAAATAGGCTTAAAATGCTAAATATTGTTAAAAAGCGTAAATATGAACACAAATTACAAACTGCAATTCTTAATATTTCAAAGCCAAGTATGATTAAACTAATTAATTTTGTTGATAACTAAACATAACGAGATCAAATTTTACAAGAGAATTTTAATCGATTTTTCAATTAAAAGAGAAATAGTCTTAAAACACTATCGGTCGTTGAAAAGCGTTAAATATGAACAGTAATTGCAACCGCAATTCTTCTTACGTGAAAGCCGATTATGACTGAAATCATCAAAATTGATTACATCTAACTAGAACATTATTCAATTTCAAAAAATAGTTTTAATTGCATTGCCAATTGAAAGAGAAATACGATTATAAAATTAAAGATCGTGAAAAAACTTTAAATAAGAAAGACAATGCAACAGAAATTCTTTTTATCGTAAAGCAATGTATGATTGAAAGGTTAAAATTTGTGTATAACTAACCACAAAAAGATCTACTTTTACAAAAAAAAAAAAAAAAATAAAAAAAAATAAAAAAAAAATCAATTGGGTTTTCAATTAAAAGAGAAATAGGGTCAAAAAAAGCCATCAATTGCTAAAAACCGTTAAATATGAACAGCAATTGCAACCAAAATTTTCTTACTTAAAAGCCGAATATAATTTAAATCATCAAAATGGGTTATATCTAAATAGAACATGATCTGTTTTGTAATTATAGTTTCAATTGCTTTTCCAATTGAAAGACAAATACGCTTATAACGCTAACGATCGTCAAAAAGCGTTAAATATAAAAAGCAATCGCAATGGAAATTCTTTTTATCCTAAAGCCAAGTATGGTTGAAATGATCAATGGTTTTGGTATCTAATAGTTTTTTCAATTTAATGAGAAATACGCTTATGATAAAATAGTTTTTTCAATTTAATGAGAAATACGCTTAAAACATTAACGATCTTTGAAAAGCGTTAAACATGATAGGCAATTGCGACCATAATTCATTTTATTTAAAAGTTGGGTATGATTGAAACCATCAAAATTGATGGTACCTAACCCAAAACTGATCCAGTTCTCAAAATGAAGGAAATTGATTCGTCAACTGAAAGAGAAATAGGCGTGAAACGCTAACGATCATTAAAAAGCCTTTAATATGAACACAATTTACAACCGCGATTTTTAAAATTTGACATCCGAGTATGATTGAAATAATCAATTTTTTATTTTTTTTATAATTAACCTGAACGAGATCGGTTTTTGCAAAAGAATTTCAATCGGTGTTTCAATTGAAAGAGAAATAGGCTTAAAACAATATTGATAGTCAGAAAGCATTAAATATGAACAGCAATTGCAACCGCAATTATTCTTACTTGAAAGCCGATAATGATTGAAATCATCAAACTAGGTTATAGAAAACAAGATCATGAATCAGTTTTGGAAAAATATTTTCAATTTCTTTGATAATTTAAAGAGAAATACGCTTATGACGCTAACGATCGTCAAAAAGCGTTAAATATGAAAAGCAATTACAACATAAATTCTTTTTATAGTAAAGCCAAGTATAATTGATATGATCAATTTTTTTTTGGTATATAACCTGAATATTTTCCCTTTTTATAAAATATTTCAAATGGGCTAGTCAATTTTTTGAGAAATACGCTTAAAACGCAAACGATCGTTATAAAGCGTCACATATTAACACCAATTACAATCGCGATTTTAACGTTTAAAAGGAGAGTATGTTTAAATAATCAATTTTATTGATAACTCACCAGGACGATATCTAATTTTACAAAATAATTTCAACTGGTTTTTCCATTGAAAGAGAAAAAGGCTTAAAACACTTTCGATCGTCAAAAAGCGTTAAATAAGAACAGCAATTGCAACCGCAATTCTTCTTACTTGAAAGCCGATTATGATTAAGATCATCGAAATTGAACATATCTAACTAGAGCATGATCTAATTTGTAGTAATATTTCAAATTTCCTTGCCAATTGAACGACAAATACGCTTATGACGCTAACGATCGTCCAAAAGTGCTAAATATGAAAAGCAATTGCAACAGAAATTCTTTTTATTTTGAAGCCAGGTGCGATTGAAATGATCAATATTTTTGGTATCTAACCCGAAATTTTTCCATTTTCATAAAATAGTTTCAATGGGTTTGTCAATTCCATGAGAAATACGCTTAAAACAATAACGATCGTTAAACAACGTTAAACATTAAAGGCAATTGCGACCGTAAATCAATTTATTTGAAAATCTAGTATGATTGAAATTATCAAAATTAATGGTATCTAACCCAAAACTGATCCATTTCATAAATTAAATGCAATTTATTCGTCAATTGAAAGTTAAATAGGGTTAAAACGCTAACGATCGCTAAAAAGATTTAAATATGAACACAAATTACCACCGCGATTGTTAATATTTTGAAGCCGAGTATGATAACAAAAATAAATTTTGTTAACAAATAACCAGAATGAGATCTAATTTTACAAAATATTTTAATTGGTTTTTCAATTGAGAGAGAAATAGGCTTAAAATACTATCGATCGTGAAAAACCGTTAAATATGAACAGCAATTGCAACCGCAATTCTTCTTACTTGAAAGTCGATTATAACTAGAACCATCAAAATTGGTTATATAGAACCATAGAATGATTCACTTTGAAGAAATATTTTCAATTGTTTTGGCAATTGAAAGAGAAATACGCTTATGACGCTAGCGATCGTCAAAAAACGTTGAATATATAAAGCAATTGCAATAGAGATTATTTTCATCGTAAAGCCAAGCATGATTGAATTGAAAAAAGTTTTTCGTAGCTAACTTGAACATGATCCCTTTTTATAAAATAGTTTCACTTTATCATTATAAAGTGAAATACGCTTAAAACAATAACGATCGTCAAAACGCGTTAAACATGAAAGGTAATTGTGACCGTAAATCATTTTATTTGACATTCGAGTTTGATTGAAATCATCAAAATTGATGGTATCCAACCTAAACATGATCCAATTTTTTAAAAAATGCAATTCATTCGTAAATTTAAAGAGAAATAAGCTTAAAACACTAATGATCGTTAAAAAGCGTCAAATATGAACACCAATTACAGCGCCAATTTTTAGTATTTGAAAGCCGAGAATGTTTAAAATAATCAATTTTGATGATAAATTACTAAAATCAGATCCAATTATACAAAGAATTTAAATTGGTTTTTCAATTGAAAGAGAAATAGGCTTAAAACACCTTCCATCGTCAAAAAGCGTTAAATACGAACAGCAATTGCAACCGCTATTCTTCTTACTTCAAAGCTAATTATGATTGAAATCATCAAAATTGGTCATATCTAACCAGATTATGATCTAATTTGAAATAATGTTTCCAATTTCCTTGCCAATTGAAAGACAAATACGCTTATAACGCTAACGATCGTCAAAAAGCGTTAAATATGAAAGCGATTGCTACAGAATTTTTTTTATCATAAAGCCAAGTATGATCGAAGTGATCAATGTTTTTGGTATATAACCCGAACATGTTCCCTTCTTACAAAAATAGTTTCAATGGGTTTGTCAATTTAAAGAGAAATACACTTAAAACAATGATGATCGTTTAAAAGCTTAATCCTGAAAGGCAATTGTGACCGTAACTCATTTTATTTGAAATTAGAGTATGATTGAAGTCATCAGAATTGATGGTATCTGACTTAGACATGGTCCAGTTCTGAAAATAAATACAATTGATTCATCAATTGACAGAGAAATAGGCTTAAAATGCTAAATATTGTTAAAAAGCATAAATATGAACACAAATTACAAACCGCAATTCTTAATATTTGAAAGCCAAGTATGATTAAACTAATAAATTTCGTTGATAACTAAACATAACGAGATCCAATTTTACAAGCGAACTATAATCGATTTTTCAATTGAAAGAGAAATTGGCTTAAAACACTATCGATCGTTGAAAAGCGTTAAACATGAACATCAATTGCAACCGCAATTCATCTTACCTGAAAGCCGATTATGACTGAAATGATAAAAATTGGTTATATCTAACAAGAACATTATTCAATTTCAAAACTTAGTTTCAATTGCATTTCCAATTGAATGAGAAATACGCTTATAATGCTAACGATCGTCAAAAAACGTTAAATATGAAAAGACATTGCAAAAGAAATTCTTTTTATCGTAAAGCAAAGTATGATTGAAATCTTGAATTTTGTCTACAACTAACCAGAACAAGATAAAATTTTACAAAATAATTTCAATTGGTTTTTCAATTAAAAGAGAAATAGGATTAAAAAACTATCCATTGTTAAAATCGTTAAATATGAACAGCAATTGCAACCGTAATTTTCTTGCTTGGAAGCCGATTATTATTTAAATCATCAAAATGGGTTATATGTAAAAAGAACATGATCCTTTTTGAAAATATAGTTTCAATTTGGTATACAACCCGATCATATTCCCTTTTTATAAAATACTTTTGTCAATTTAAAGAGAAATACGCTTAAAACAATAGCGATCTTTGAAAAGCGCTAAAGATGATAGGCAATTGCGACCATAATTCATTTTATTTAAAAGTTGGGTATGATTGAAACCATCAAAACTGATGTTACCTAACCCAAACCTGATCCAGTTTTTAAAATGAATGCAATTGATTCGTCAATTGAAAGAGAAATAGGCGTGAAACGCTAACGATCGTTAAAAAGCCTTTGATATGAACACAAATTGCAATCGCGATTATTAAAATTTGAAAGCCGAGTATGATTTAAATAATCAATTTTTTGTTGATAATTAAGCAGAAAGAGTTCTGTTTTTTTTTTTTTAAAAAAATATTCAGTTGGTTTATCAATTGAAAGAGAAATAGGCTTAAAACAGTATCAATCGTCAAAAATCATTAAATACGAACAGCAATTGCAACCGCAATTGTTCATACTTAAAAGCCGATTATGATTGAAATCATCAAAATTGATTATATATAACTAGATCATGACTCAATTTGAAAAAAAAAAAATCAATTTCTTTGATAATTGAAAGAGAAATACGCTTATGACGATAACGATCATCAAAAAGAGTTAAATATGAAAAGCAATTGCAACATAAATTCTTTGTGTTAGTCAATTTGAACAGAAACATACTTAAATAGCAAACGATCGTTGAAAAGCGTCAGATATGAACACCAATTACAACCGCAATTATAATGTTTCAAAGGCGAGTATGTTTAAATAATCAATTTTATGGATAACTTTCCAGGACAATATATAATTTTACAAAATAATTTCAATTGGTTTTTCAATTGAAAGAGAATAAGGCTTAAAACACTTTCGATCGTCAAAAAGCGTTAAATAAGAACAGCAATTGCAACCGCAATTCTTCTTACTTGAAAGCCTATTAATTAAAATCATCGAAATTGAACTTATCTAACCAGAACATTATCTAATTTGAAAAAATATTTCCCCTTGCCTTGCCAATTGAAAGACAAATACGCTTATGACGCTAACAATCGTCAAAAAGCGTTAAATATTACAAGGAATTGCAACAGAAGTTCTTTTTATCATGAAGCCAAGTACGATTATAATGATCAATTTTTTTGGCATCTAATCCCAACATGTTCCATTTTTATAAAATAGTTTCAATAGGTTCGTCAATTCGATGAGAAATACGCTTAAAACAATCACGATGGTTAAACAACGTTAAACATGAAAGGCAATTGTGACCGTGAATCATTTTATTTGAAATTTGAGTATGATTGAAATCATCAAAATTGATGGTATCTAACCCAAACATGATCTAGTTCTTAAAATAAATGCAATTTTTTTTGTCAATTGAAAGTGAAATAGTCTTAAAGCGCTAACGATCGTTAAAAAGCGTTAAATATGAACACAAATTACCACCGCGATTTTTAATATTTTGAAGCCGATGGTGATAAAAAAAATAAATTTTGTTTATAAATAACCAGAATGATATCCAATTTTGCAAAATAAAATCAATTGGTTTTTCAATTGAAAGAGAAATAGACTTAAAATACTATCGATCGTCAAAAAGCGTTAAATACGAACAGCAATTGCAACCGCAATTCTTTTTACTTGAAAGCTGATTATGATTGAAACCATGAAAACTGGTTATACAGAACCATTGAATGATTCATTTTGAATAAATATTTTCAATTGGTTTTACAATTGAAAGAGAAATACGCTTATGACGCTAACGATCGTCAAAAGGCGTTAAATTTATAAAGCAATTGTAACAGATATTATTTTTATCGTGAAGCCAAGCATGATTGAAATGATCAAATTTGTTGGTATATAACCTGAACATGATCCATTTTTATAAAATAGTCTCAGTTGGTTTGTCAATATAAAGTGAAATACGCTTAAAACAATAACGTTCGTTAAAACGCGTTAAACATGAAAAGTAATTGAGACCGTAAATCATTTTATTTGATATTTGAGTATGATTAAAATCATCAACAATTATGATATCTAACCTAAACATTATCCAGTTTTAACAATAAATGCAATTGATTCGTCAATTTAAAGAGAAATATGCTTGTTAAAAAGCGTCAAATATGAACACCAATTACAGCGGCAATTTTTAATATTTGTAAGCCAAGTATGTTTGAAATAAAAAAAATTGATGATAAATTAATTGAATGAGATCTAATTTTACAATTGAATTTAGATTGTTTTTTCAATTGAAAGAGCAATAGGTTAAAACACCTTCCACCGTCAAAAAGCGTTAAATACGAACAGCAATTGCAACCGCTATTATTCCCACTTGAAAGCGTTAATTATGATTGAAATCATAAAAATCGGTCATATCTAACCAGGTTATGATCTTGTTTGAAAGAATGTTTCCAATTGCTTTGCCAATTGAAAGAAAAATACGCTTATGACGCTAACGATCGTCAAAAAGCGTTAAATATGAAATCAATTGCGACAGAAATTCTTTTTATCGTAAAGCCAAGTATGATTGAAGTGATCAATGTTTTTGGTAAATAACCCGAACATGTTCCCTTCTTATAAAAATAGTTTCAATGGGTTTGTTAATTTAAAGAGAAATACGCTTAAAACAACGACGATCGTTTAAAAGCTTAATCATGAAAGGCAATTGCGACCTTAAATCATTTTACTTGAAATTCAAGTGTGATTTAAGTCACCAAAATTGAAGGTATCTGACTTAAACATGATCCAATTCAGAAAATACTTGCAATTCATTCGTCAATTGAAAGAGAAATAGGCTTTAAATGCTAAATATTGCTAACAAGCGTAAATATGAACACAAATTACAAACCGCAATTCTTAATATTAGAAATCCAAGTATGATTAACCTAAACAATTCGTTGATAGCTAAACATAACCAGATCCAATTTTACAAGAGAATTTCAATCGATTTGTCAATTGAAAGAGAAATAGGCTTAAAACACTATCGATCGTTGAAAGGCGTTAAACATGAACAGTAATTGCAACCGCAATTCTTCTTACTTGAAATCCGATTATGACTGAAATCATCAAAATTGGTTACATCTAACAAGAATAATATTCAATTTCAAAAAATAGTTTCAATTGCATTACCAATTGAAATAGAAATACGCTTATAACGCAAACGATCGTCAAAAAGCGTTAAATATGAAAAGACATTGCACCAGAAATTCTTTTTATCGTAAAGCAAAGTATGATTGAAATGATAAATTTTGTGTATAACTAACCAGAACAAGATCCAGTTTTACAAAAGGATTTCAATTGGTTTTTCAATTGAAAGAGAAATAGGATTAAAAAACTATCGATCGCTAAAAACCGTTAAATATGAACAGCAATTGCAACCTTCTTACTTGAAAGCCGATTATCATTTAAATCATCAAAATTGGTTATATCTAACTAGAACGTGATCCATTTTGAAAAAATAGTTTCAATTGCTTTTCCAATTGAAAGTGAAATATGCTTATGACGCTAACGATCGTCAAAAAGCGTTAAATATGAAAAGCAATCGCAATAGAAATTCTTTTTATCTTAAAGCCAAGTATGATTGAATGATNNNTGGTTTTGTTAACTAACCCGANCATATTCCCTTTTTATAAAAAATATTTTTCAATTTAAAGAGAAATACGCTTAAAACAATAACGATCATTAAAAAGCGTTTAACATGATAGGCAATTGCGACCGTAACTCATTTTATTTATAAGTTGAGTATGATTGAAACCATCAAAATTGATGGTACCTAACCCAAATCTGATGTAGTTCTTAAAATGAATGCAGTTGATTCTTCAATTGAAAGAGAAATATGCGTGAAATGCTAACGATCGTTAAAAAGCCTTTAACACGGACACAAATTACAACCGCGATTTTTTGGATTTGAAAGCCGAGTGTGATAAAATATATATATATA
>ONZA01018214.1:8230-20052 GCA_900322205.1 Kewa caespitosa
AAAGAAGGAAAATACTTGACTATATGGCAGAAAATGGAAGTAACCTATCCTCCTCATTAATTAATTTGTTATGAAACAACGAGAATGGAGGAAAAGATGTTGCCAAAAAGAGTGAGGGCCAAAAGAACAACTAAATATAAGTCAGAAGTTTAACACGAGATCACACATTCACGAAAGATTAACATGTTAACAAGGGGATGCTGCAAGTGTCATCTGACTATTCGAGACTCATCTCAGCAACCCGTTCAAGTTCTCCATGTGATGTATGCCCAGCGAAGAAGAGACACAAAGATCTCTCTCTTTGTAATGTGCTCCAAAGCACAAAAGATATTCATACTTATCAAGGTTATGAAGAGTTGCTAACTTGTCCAGCTCAACTAGAGACTACACGACCCACAGAATTAGCTCGTCGTAACTGTTTAACTGCCAAAACCAACATATACTCTGTACCTCCATCTATGAGATCGTTTAGGGCTTAAACAATTCACAAGAAGCAATTTCATTCAAAGCTGTCCCACCTAGGTAAGCTTACTCACGACTATTTTTGCCAACCACACTAATCAAACATATTCCTTTAACGCATTTTCACATTCCATGGGAACCATCGGTTTCAAGAAGTCCCGAGTGGCAACCACGATTACTCCAAGGAGCGCTTGCCTCTTAGCACAAAAAAGGTAAAATAAGTGGCACATCCACGACGCCAATAAGGATCCTCTATTCCATTACATATGCCATCTAGTGTTCCACCTTCCTCTTTATTTTGACACATCAACTCTTAAAATCTATTTTCCTATTAAAAGGGCTTGCATGCCAAATGCACGGAGGGTTGGGATTTAATGAGACATGAGATCACACATAAACGCAGAACAAGTGGCACGTCCACGGCCCACATCCATGGATTTCTCTCTTGCTCCCTATGGAAATTACCCCAATCTCATTATGGAAATTTTTCGAAATCTCTAATTCAGATCAAGAAACCAACCACAAACAAGCTCACCCAACCAAATACAGAAACAAAGTTCAAACCAGCACTAACAATAATAGCGATTTCCCTTGACCAATTTAATTGTTAAAAATGGTCGACTCATTTATACTCTCACCCAGGTCACGATACTCACGAACCACCTCCAAGGTTCCGAACCTCACGGATTCCTCTCTTGCTCCTTGTGGTAACACCCCAACCCAATTATAACAAATCCCTGAACTATCTAACTCAGAATACTATATTAATCACCAACAAGCCCACCAAACAAACACCAACAATTAACAACAGTGAAAAAACAAGAATAACAAATCAAGTAGCAAAAATAGAGTAAAGAGAGTAAAAAAGTACAGTACCAGAAAGCAGTGTAGTTAGAGAAGCCAGCAGCACAAACCATAACAGCAATAGAAGCAGCAGCAAATCCACACTGTCCTAATCTCAATACTAATCCCGTCTTCGTCCCTGGACTTCCCACCATTTCCTTCATCCTTCCTTCCTTACTTTACCAAATCAATCCAATGACCCACCCCTTACTCATCCCATGTAAGCTCAATTCCGTTCCCAATTCCACGAATCTATGATCAAGTTTTTTGTTTAGTTCATGAGACTAGTGCATTTGCCTTTACTCTTTTTTTTTTCTTTTTTTTTTTTTTTTTGGTTCTGGGTCTCAAGGTTTTTAGATGTACGGACTGGGATGGAGATGAAGAGAGGGAAAGTTGTATTTAGTTTGATGGAATTTTTGGTTTTGTGGACTGCAAATGAAATTACGTTGTGGCCTGGCTTCTACTTTTTGTTTTCTTTTCTTTTTTTTCCTTCTTTTTTTTCTTTCCTTTCCAGTTTGGCAGATTGATGTTTGTCGCGTGGCGTCTCGGACTGGTGCGCTTTTTGCATCTGAGAGGTGGGGGGTAACAATTAGGACCGGACCGGACATCGAACCGAACCGCCCTCTTTATCGGTTCGATGGTTCAACTTGTTCAACCGATTCAACTGGCATTAAAAATCGGTGAAAATTGATTTTTTTTTTTTTAAATCAAAAAAGTAAAAAGAAAAACGGTCAAAACCGGCCAAAACCGGCGGGTTTGACCAGGTTTGACCAAATAGATTTTTTTGACCTAACCGAACTAATCGGCTGACCGATTCCCGTTTCAACCGGCCGGTCCGGTCTGGTTTTCAAAACACTGATTAGGCCATAATCTTTTGGACTGAACTAAACTGAACTAAAATGAAATAAACTGAACTGAACTGAACTGAATTGACTTTTTTCCAATTGATATTTGACCCACTTAACTTACCGGAACTTTTCAATTTTGGACTTAAATGAAAGTATAAGTCAAGAGCTTTCTAATGATATATGAATTATCGTAATTATATTTTGGAGTTAATAACTACTTAACGTTTTAGTTTGGAGCTTGTTTGGGCCCATTTCCCCAATGCCATTTTGACCTTTGACTACAACGCACTCAAGGGGCACTTTCGTCAATTCACACCCCGCCAGGCACAAATACAAGGCATTGTTCCCTCCCAAGGAGGACCATGACCCTCCAAGATGAGGGAAGGACGACTTGAAGACTCTTTCCATATTTGCTCGGCATGGGTGGACATTTCCACAAAGGGAATGAGGCGCTAGGGCATGCAAGGGCCCAAAAGCCTGCCGGCCCGGTGGGGCACCGCCTCCCTATCAGGAAGATCTCAAACCTTAGCCTGAGTTTAGAAGACCAAAGGCCCTATAAAAAGGACCTGCACACATTCCAAGAAGGTACACACAAAATATTCTTTCGCTAATTACACATTCATGTGCCTGAGTCCGAAGTACTTCATTATGCGTTCTCTTTGCCCCTTGGCCTCTCACGTGGCCGAGCACCTCATTAGTTATCCCGAACTGACTTTGACTTCGGGGAATGATCCCTGGACCTCGCCAGGGGCAGTTCACACCTTCTCTTTTGCAGGTCACCTCGGATCTACCAGAGCGACCTCGGATTCCCTTTTTCCTTGAGCATCTTCCTGACAGTTCGACCATTTGAGTTTTAAGGGACCACTTCAAGCCCCAGTAAAAAACCACCGAAACATTTGGCGCCGTCTGTGTGGAGTGGCTAGCCAAAAGTTGTATGAGACTAAGGAACAACAAACACATCCAAACACCTTCACCAATCCAAGATATGTCACACCACAATTCGATCTCTAGTTCGCCAAGGAGGAACCCTCCTCTCCCGGAACTAGTAACCCGGGAAGAGCTCGCCGCATTCCAAGCTAACATCCTTGGAGATATGAAGAAGATGTGCATTACCCTACAGGACACGATTAGTGGGAACAAAGGTCAGGACGTAGGGGAAAAGCTCCCTTCAAATGACATCCCTGGTTCAGAAGGGCATAACGCCTCGAAGTCCACTCGGGTCCTTAAATCTTCTCCTTTTCAGTTCAGCCAATCTAGCTTGTCCGATTCCCGTTCTAAGGGAAAGAACTCGGACCACAAGAGCAACCGATAAGTGGGAAGTTTGGGAAGGACTGACTCCGACCTGCGACATAGGCTCGATAGGATCAGGAGGGAGAGGGCCAGGAAGGCCAACAAAGAAGAGACGAACGACCTTTGACACTTCCTGAGGTTCCGAGAGGGGGAGAAGGAGAAAGAAGAGCGGAAAAAGGAGAAATACGACAGATCCCTAGGAGGCAATCGCGAGCCTTCTAGAAAGTACTCCAACCTCGGAGAAACTTCGGATCTTAATATGCGGGTACCTTTCAGCGAAGAGATCATGGAGTACCCTATCAGTCTCAACACCAAGATAGGAAAGATCAAGAAGTACAACTGTACTACGTCCCCGAAGGAGCACATCCTGGCTTACGATGCGACCATGATGACCCAAATCCAAAATGACGCTACCATGTGTCGCCATTTTGTTGGGACGTTGGAAGGCCGAGCACTAAAGTGGATTGAGGTCGAAGAACTTTGTGGAATCTTCATGGAGAACTTCATGACTTGTGAAAAATGGAGAAGTGCTCCGAGGACCTTCTCAATATCGCGCAGGGAAAAAATGAATTCATGAGAGACTACGACAAGAGATTCAACGACGAATGCCTGGTGTTTTGGGTGATTTTGGGTAAGGAGAGTGGACCCTCGAACACAAAGGGTTGAAAAGTTTCGGTTGCTTGAGATGAGGGGAATGCTGATGCGTCTCGTCAGAAGAAGGGTACATGCGCAAAGAACGCACGTGAACTGCCCCCGGCGTGATCCGGGGAACGGTCCTCCGACGATCAAGTCAGTATGGAAAGTCTGAGAATAATGGATTTGCCCAAAGGGGAAAATTGAATGCTCTTTAGGGAAGCCAAATCTTCCTTAAGAAGTAGGAAAGACTTGAATGCTCTAGAGAGAGAAAGTAGACGTGTATTCTCAATAAGAATCAGTTTGTTATTCCTTACCCTTGAAAGGTGTGCATGTCTCCTATTTATAGGCATTTCCCAAAGAATGTTAGGGTTCAGGCCTGTCCACTGAGGAGGCGCCACGTAGACATTCCTCTTTTGGGCCTGATGAAAGCATGAGCTTGAAAGCCTCCAATTGTCCTTGGCCACGTGCATGGCACACGTGGTGCTTCTGGAACCTTCTGGGATTTCCCCAATCATGTACTCCCTCCCTCTAGGAAGATACCTTCATTAGATTCGACCAAGGTGGCGAACCGCTGCTGGCTAACCCTTCGTCCTCACCTTCTCCCACCACCAACTAGGACCTTTCGAAACCCCCTCGTCGAGACTCTTCATCCTATGGTGAGAGAGAGGGTAATGCAGGGCTCCTATCCAAGAAGTGCTCTCATCTCGTCTTTATATGGGGACAAGGGACAAGAGTCTGAGGCAGAGTAAACGAGGACGGGACTTAAGTGATGACGACGAGAGGAGTGGACTGGTAGAGGGCGTTGAGAACGGTGGGTCGGTAAGAGGCCCTGGCCAGAGATGAGACTATGGGCTGAAATGAGTCCCAAGGCGAAATGGGCCAAACATAAACGGACCAAATATTTTCCCCTCATAAAGGGCATGTTCCCTTGGTTCGACGAAGGTGCTTGTCCGATTCAAAAGAAAGAAGTAGAGGGAGAGATAAGGGGTAGATTGAACTGTCACCCCTCCCCTTCAGCTTGCACTTCAAGATGGTTACCCGAGGAGGTGCTTGACACGTGGCCGGACCTGGGAGGTCTTCTTGACATGCGGCCCAATTAACGTGATGTTTGGCCTTCCCCTCCCTCTTCCTATAAATATGGGCCCCCCTCCCCCATTTGATCCTCTTCACTTTCATAAGTTCTAAAGAGAGAAATAGAGAATTCTAGAGAGAGGAAGCTCTGCCTTGTTCACGTCGAAGATTGAACCGTTCACCAACACTCGCCGCCAACTTGTCTTTTTAGGTACCTTGTTTTCTTATAAATATGTACCTTAATAATGACTTTGACTGGGATCCCGTCCTTGGGGCCTTCGCCAAGGTAACCCTGGAGTTTCGTCTAGAACGTCAGAGGAGAACCATGGAGGCATTTCGGCTACTCCATGAGGACGAGGACTTCTGAACCACGGGGCATGTTCCCGAGGAGGTTTGTCTCTGGGCTCAGGACTATTTGGGCCGGGAGCTTGATATGAATAACCTTCGCACAGTGGGGTGTCCCGCGTCTGCGGATAATAACCAGAGGGCCGACCCTTCGTCTAGCCCTCGAGCCCCTCCCAAGGACTGTAGAAATAATCCGTCGGTGAACAACCACAACGTTGTACGAAAAAATGTTAATGATGATAATAATGTCAACGCTTCGGCTCTAGCGAGCTCCGCGGTGCCGGTGCAGGCCCGTCATGTCCGTAGAAAAACCGTGGCTAGAAGGATGGCTCAGACCAAGCAAACGGCTCGGGGAGTGCTCCATAATCTCGAGGATGAGTCAGACCCATCGTCTGCCGGGCCCGCCAAGCCGAGACCTCATAGGAGGCGTAGGCTCGTCTTAGACGAGAGTTCAGATTTGTCTTCGTCAGTTGGTAAGTTTGAAAATTTTCTCTTTGTTGCCCCGGTCTTAACTGGCTCATCCCACTCCTGAACCCAACGAGGTCACCGTAGCTTGCTTTCCACCGTACACCATCCCAAAGGGCATGACGAGAGTGGTGAAAATAGCGAAGAAAATGGAGGATGTGAAGGTTGCCGAGAGGGGAGATCCGGGGACTATACTGAGTAACTGGCGAATCTTCGAGGACGACTTCGACCCATACTTGACGGGGGTTAGCGGCCACGAGAGAGCCTACTTGTTAGGCCTGGATGAAGGTTCAATGGTCCATCCTCCCGATGGTCTCGTCGCGTTTCATCAGCTCTCAGGGTAGTTCTGCTTTAGGCTACCCCTTCACCCGTTCGCCTTATCCCTCTTGAGGGCTTACAACCTTGCCCCGGAACAACTCGTCCCCAACATTTGGGGACACATTACCTTTTTTACAATTTTTTGTAATTTCCACAAAATAAAGTGGACCCTCGGCCTATGGTCTCTCGTGACCAACGGTCCCAGGCCACATCCCAGTGTAAATTCCATTTTATTTTTTGAGCCGAACCACGAATGCATCTTTGGCCCTCTGATGTTGTCCAAGAACTCAGGCTAGATCTACGGCTTCTACTTTGTGGGCCCTCTAAAAAGTGGCTTCTTGGACGAGATTCCCAAGTGGAATCATGCCACTCAGCTGAGTCCTCTCGGCCAGCCTTCGTCGGAGGGTAGGGCTGCCCTAGCTCTCTTTTCATGGGAGTTCAAGTATTGGAAGGCCGATACTCAAATCTATGTGAAGATGCCCCTTTGGTGGATCCTTGAGAGGAGGTGGGTTCTGGACGAGGAGTTTTGGTTTACCACGGAATCAGTGATGCTATGGACCGGAATACTTTCATCTTTTTCCTTTCGTCGTAGTCTTCTTGTTTTACCATTATTTTGTCTTTTTTATTTGTTTCGTCCTTGTACTTGCAGAGAATGCTCGTGCTTCTCTCCTAACTACTTCGACTGAAGCATACATGACAGGCACTTCATCTCCGGAGGATGTGAATGCCAGGATCATGGCCGAGAATAAGCCCATGTTTGCTGAGGCGAGGGTTGTAAGTCCATCTTCTTATATAACTTCTTGTTTTCCCCTTCCCTTCTGATCCTTTCGTCCACTGACGTGCTTCATTGGTGCAGCGCCAGGATGCCGGGACGAAATGAAGAAGGGAGATGCCAGCTCCTTCATCTCAGGATAATGGGTCTTCGTCTACCCCTCTCGTCCAAGTCTCTCTCCCTCAGAAGCCTAAGAAAAAGGCGGGAATCGAAAAAGAGTTGAAGGGGAAAGTGGTTGACATGGCATCTAACGAGAGCCCTGAGAGGGTCGTTCAACACCAGCTGGCGAGGACTTGATCTGTACTCTCCCCTCGGGTATGGCTTCGGCAGGGTCTCATCTTGAAAAAGGGAGGACCATGACCCCCCTACCTGCCGGGGCTTCGTCACGATGCCTTCGCCCCCCATGCCTTTCTCGAAAGCCCAAGGAGAAAAACAAAGTCGCGGCGTCCTTCCTTGCTAAGTCTGTGACTACCGATGACCTTCAGTACTTGGAGGAGCGCCCTAGTGTGGCCAAGAACATGAGTCGTTGTATGGCCATGGAGATACGTTTGGCTTCTTTGACTTTTGTAGATGATAGTTTTTTAGTGAGCTGATTCCTTCCCCGTGATGAAGGAGCTGATCTTGTCTCGGTATTACATCGACCTTGCCCACAAGGTGGAGGAGTCTAGGGAGGCCAAGAAGGAGAAGGTCGAGGCTGAGAGGGTAAGGGAGAAAGCCAAGGAGGCGAAGGAGAGGGCCGAGAGGGCGAGGGCGGAGACCGAGGAGAGAAGGGACAAACTTGCTTGCCGCTGTGAGGCTTTGGAGAAAGAGAAGGCCGAGTTAGAGATGAAGAAGACAGTCGTCCAAGCCGAGTTGATTCAGGAGAAGAAGGATCATTTGGGTTCCCGCGATAAAAACAAGAAGCTTGCAGCTGAGTTGGAGGTGGAAAAAGCCGAGACCAAGACGCTTGTTGATGCATTGGTTGCGTCCGAGAGGGAGTTCTGTGATGGTCTCAAAGCGCCTTTTATGGCCATCTTGGACTCTATCACCGGCTATGACTGTCTAATGGCGAAGAGGGCCATTTTGCAGGCGACCAAGCAGGGGGAGGACATTTTGGGCATGGAAGAGTTGTACAAGAACTTTTTATCTTGGAGCCCTCGGCAACATTACGGCCAGTTCTCCCATGAAGATTTCATGGACTTGGACACTCTCTACATCTCCGATAGTCTAGAGGTGGTGAGACTTCCCGAGAGCACTTCCACTGTTGACGAAGGTTATGCTGAAGGGGCCAAGGTCTAGACTCCCCCGGATGACGCTACTTTCAGCGAGGGTCGTGCTGAGAGGACCAGGGCACAGACTCCCCAGGGTGACGCGAATGTTGTCTCTTCCCCCAAGGACTTTTTGCCCTGATGAGGGTTGTATGTCTGTTATTTTTTATTTTCGAGGGGGGTTTGATACCCCTCGTCATTTTGTAATGAACTATGGACAAAGCTTTTGGAACGAAGGTTTGCCGTTGGTTTCTTCTTCAACTATTGTACCTCGTCTTGTTTTCTTTGATTGTGCTAGATTTGCTTAAGTAATGCATGCCAAGGGCTATTGGTGGGGTAGGCCCTTTGACCCGTATGCCCCCACTTAGGCAAAGCTAGGCAGGGAATGCCGAGCGGGATTGGTGAGAGGTCTTCTTTTGTCCCCTGCCCCCAATTAGGCGAAGCTAGAAGAGTGTTATTTCATCACACTGGGAAGTGGTTTCGTCCTTTAATATTTTGCAAAATTTTTGGCATTTTTTTTTAAAACGCTTGCAAATCGGGGTTCCTCGTATTTTGCATACGTTATCTTCTTGGGAAACGGTCTCCTTTTCTGGATTTTCCACCTTCTTATCTTCTTAGGACACGTTACGCCGCTTGTCTTTCATCCCCTGATTTCCTAAAATGATCTTAGCCGTTGATCAATTTTCGCTTAGCCTACAAAAGGACTTTCCGCGATCATTTTCTCCTTGCACCTTTCATTTCCTTCTCTCAACTTCTTTATTGAGGAAAGAAATTCATGCTTTCCCATTCTCAGTCTCTGCTTTTCTTCGTCCATCCCCCTCTCTTCTTCAGGGCAAGATGGTTTACGTTTGCGACTACGACAATCCTGGGTGGTTCGTCTTCGTTCGTGTCCCATGTTTAACGCTTTTTGACGATCATGGCCCCTGTGGGGTCGGTGTGCTTATCTAACTTGGTTTCAATGAGAGACATCCTTAGTTGATGGAGGAAGGCCGGTCGGACGAGGGTCGTGTACCCGCCCTCCGCCTCTAAGCTCCTAAATAGATTGGTGATGGATTCTCATCTTCTTCTCATTCACGAACAGTTCCAGTAGGCCCTTCAAAGTACGCGAGGGTCGTTGAAGCGTCATCTTGGCCTTCCTTCCCTTTTCCTCAAGGACTCGAGAGAGGCAGCTTTGCCTGGCTGCTGTATCTCGTCCCGGTGTACGGTCGGGCTGGTGGTACCGGCCGTTAGAAAAAGGTGTTGGGTGGTGGTGGTTAAGAGTGCGGTTGCACCATCTTCCCAAAAGGTGGGAAGAACTTGGCATATTACAGCACGTCCCTGTGCTACGCCGCCCTCTCGTCTGCTGTATGTCCCTCTTCCTGCCGCTCCTTTAGGGAAAACTTTATATCAAATGATGAGTTGTCCTACCGTGTGTTCGGGGTTGAAGTTTAAGGCTTCCCCCTTTGAAGGAAGAAATTGGCGTATTGTTACTCGGTGTCAGCACTGAGCTCTTCGTCTAAGATGATACTTTTTGTACTTAATGTACTTCTTCTATCTCTGTGTACAAATTTCTGTACTGAAATTTGATAAATAAGAATGAGATTTTTTTGATTATTTGTTCCCCAGGATGGTTTCTGTCTATTCCTATGTCGCTTTCTTCATTCATTTGGCCCCCAGTGTGGGGTTTCGTTTAACCGTGTTGTAGACTTAGGGTCTCGCCTAATCATGTTGTAGGCTTATTCATTTGCCCCGGGGGTGGGGTCTCGTTTAATTGTATTGTAGACAAGTTCATTTTCCCCTAGTATAGGGTCTCGTCTAATCATGTTCTAGACTCAATTTATTTGCCCCCATGGTGGGGTCTTCAGACACGCTAATATATTTCAATTTTTCTAATGAAAAATTATGAAATAAGATTCGTAACATTTTAGATGATCCTATTTGCTCGTGTTCCCATACTTGTGCTCTTCCCGCCGAATCTAGCCTTCCCATAATCTTTTTTAGGGGTTGATTCTTCAAGACGGTTATGGGATGACCTTGGAAGTGGGGTATGAGTTTCCTGGAGCTCTTGAGAAATCCTAGGGCGAACTTCTCCGGTACGGAGTACCTGAACTCAGCTCCACATAAGGCATGGCTGGTGAAGTAGACGGGTTCTTGTTTTTTTTCCTCTTCCCTAACAAGGACTAAGGCAACTGCCTTGTCGGAGATGGCGAGGTAGAGAAAAAGCCTTTCTTCTAGTTTTGACAAAGTTATCTAGGGTAGGGACCCCAAGTATTGCTTTAACTTTTTGAAGGCCTCTTGCACTTAGTCGCTCCATTCAAATCACGTCCCCTTCCTTGAGAAGAAGTGTGCACATTTGTCCGCCGATTTAGAGACGAATCGGTTGAGTGCCGCGATGCACTCGGTCAATTTTTGTACGTCTTTAATGCACCGTGGAGGCTTCATGTCAATCATGACCTTTACCTTCTCTATGTTGGCGTCGATGCCTCTTTCACTCACCAGAAGCGCAGGAATTTGCCTCCTCTCACCCCGAAGACACATTTCTTAGGATTGAGTTTCATCTTGTTTTTCCTCAGGGTTTTGAATGTTTCCCTCAAGTCTTCCACAAGATTGGATGACTTTATGCTCTTGGTGATGAGGCCGTCCACATAGGCTTCGAGGTTCCTCCCAATTTGCCCTCTGAAGACCTTTTGGATGAGCCTCTGGAAAGTGGCCCCGGCATTGCCGAAAAGCATCATCGTGTAGTTGAATACCCCTTCGTCCGTGATGAAGGCCGTGGAGCTCTGGTCCTTATTCCTCATGAAGACTTGGTGATAACCCGAGAAGGCATCCATGAAGCTCCGAAGTTCATGGCCGGTGGTAGAATCGACCAACTTATCTATCCTTAGAAGAGGAAAATGGTCTTTCAGACAAGCTTTGTTCAGGTCAGTGTAATCGACACACATTCTCCAACTTCCTGTCGCCTTCTTCACCATCAGCACATTGGCAAGCCACCTTGGGTAACGATACTCCTTTATGTATCCGGCCTCCAGTAGCTTCTTTACTTCTGTCGACGCAGCTCGGCTTCTCTCTTCCCCCAAGTGTCTCTTCTTTTGCTTTAGTGTCTTGAGTTTGGGGTTTATGCCGAGCTTGTGCTCCATGAAAGATCTATCAATTCTAGGCATCTCGTTGGGGCTGAAGGTGAAAACGTCCTGGTACCCTCGTAGGAGTTTCGTCAGCTCATCCTTGGTGGTCTCGTCCAACTCGTCACCAAGGTAAGTGACTCGCTTTGGACGAGGGGGGTTCCAGGATGACCTCCTCCTTCCCACTAAAGGGGGTATTTATTCAATCCTTGCGTCCGCTACTGATAGGCCCGCAAGTATACGGGTTGTATCGAGTTTTTGGCGCCGTTGCCTGGGAGCAAGGCGAATTTCGATATTAGGCGTTTCTTAAATAGACTAGACTAGGCATTGTGTGTGTGCGTGATTCCATTGTGTATACTTGTTACTCTTTTGCCTTTGCATTTGATCGTTTTTTGAGTTTTCTTTTGGTGCATGACCAGGAGTCAAG
>ONZA01018216.1:4314-15859 GCA_900322205.1 Kewa caespitosa
ATATGGAGATTGTAGCTTAAAACTATCATCTTGGATTGATTAATTGAAGCTACTTATTGAAGATTGTGAGATTCTCAACCCTTCTTCTTGTTCTTGAGTATTATTCCATTACTTGCCGTTGTTTTATGATCTTTACATGTCTTAAACTTGGAGTCCTACTTGTTTATTATTTATATTGATCTATTGCTAGATTATGATTAGATTCGCTGAATTAATCTTATCTGATGAGCAGCAACTAGAACTTGTATTGTTTGACTGACTCAACATTGTTAGTTCTAGAGATTTGGAATATCGTTTTGGGTATTCCCGGTGTGAGATTACCCATTCGCTTATTGGTTCCCTACTCCATAATGCTTCATTTGGATTGAACTTAGACGCTGACCGGACTAGGTTATCCACTGGTTAGGGTATTGTAGTTATGCCGATCAAACTACTTTAATACAAAGAGGAGAACTTAAGGGTCACCCCTTCACAATAGGTAGTCAAGACTTAAGAAGAGAGTTTGTGTTTCTATGATCAATCGGAAGGATAGTAGTGGATATTAATCAAGACAAGATTTGTCTCTCATTGACTCCCATTACTTGTTATTTGCTTTGTTATTTGTTTTCTTTAGTTGCAATCACTTATTCAAGTTAAAACCCCTTTTATTTGGTTACTCAATTTACACTCGAAGGATCTGCGAAATTCCCTTTCGCTGTGGATACGATCCCTACTTCCCATACTACGTTAATTTGGAGTATATTAGTAGGTTTTATATTTGATTTAGGCGATGCAACTTAGCCTCGTCAATTGTCACAGGGCTTTCTGCGCCGAATCCCCTATCCAGGTCGGTGAAGGATAAGGGGAAGAAGCCTCTTGTCGCTCCTCCGCCTCCCCCTTCACCCCCGGCAGGGTTCCAGTCGAGGGGGAGCCTCTCGCCGAGGATCTTTTTCTCCCGGTACCTCTCGTGTACTCTTTAAGAGAACAAGAAGGTGGCCGCCTCGGTCCTAGAGAGGGCCATGATTAAGGAGGACTAGAGGTACTTAGAGGACCGTCCGGGCGCTACCGTGACTATGGCTCGTCGGCTAACTGAAGAGGTACATTTTTTATTTTTTGCTTCATGGGTGTCCATGATTTTTGCGTTAACTTGCCTTGCCTTTGCGTAGGCGGTGCTCCTCTCTTGTTACTGTGCCAAGGTGGCTCGCCGAGAGGTGTCGTCCTGGGATGTTGAGAGGGAGAGAGACGAAGCTGTGTCAGCTAAGGAAAGGGTCGAAGCGGCCAACTAGAAAGCCGAGAAGGAGAGGGACCGGTTGTCCAAGCGTTGCAACTCTCTTATGGACGGGAAGGTTGAGGTCGACACGAAGCTTGCTGCTGCTGAGGCCGAGATGGCTAAAGGGAAGAAGAAGGTCACAGCTCTTGAAGCCGAGCTTGCCAGGAAGGAGTCCGAGATACAAGTCCTTGGAAGACAAGATTGTGGCCTCCGAGAGGGCGTTCCTAGAAAGCCTCAGGGAGCCCTTCATGGCCATCTTTGTCTCCGAGGAGGGCTAATCGGCCTTGTTGGCAAGATGGGTCGTTATGCTCCTGTCCCAGGTGGGGGAGGATAATCAATGACTGAGGAGGCCTATGCTGAGGAGCTGGAGTGGGACCTCGGGATCACTACCGTAAGACGTCGCTTGCTGACCTCTCGGGCTTTGGCACCAACTTCTTGGATGCTATCGGTGATCACCTTGGGCCTCATGCCATGAGGACGATGAGGATCAAGGGGCCGGTGAGAACCTTTCTCCCCTGGAGGATGCTGCTGAGGGTGTGTCTCCGCCACAGGGTCATGATTCCATCAAAGATGATGCGGCCTACATTTCTTCCCCATTCACCCCTTTGTCTTGAGGAGAGTAGTATTCTTTTTGAATTTCTTTTGTAATGAATCTTTGACAAGCTTATTTTTGCAATCGAAATCGTTTGTGTTCGTTGTGTAATGCTTCGTTCTTCTGTTTGTCCTGGCCTTGGTCGAGTGATCTCTATTGCATGTGACAAAAGCCGGAGAATCTTGACTGAATACGGGACGAGGGGTAATCATCTTTCGCCCACTGTAGTTGTACTTCGTCCCATTGGCCTCACTCGAGCAAGGCAGGAACTTTGAAGGGAATAAAGATGAGGGTTGGGCCTTCGTCTTGTTGTGCGTTCATAGTGGCACTGAGCGAGGGATCTTTTTCTCCAACACTTAGAAACTTTCTGGTTCTTTTTGACGAGGCTCATGGGTCGAGGCGTTATCTCCTTGGGAAACGCTCCAGGTTGCCTTCTTTATCTTCTGGGGGTACGTTACGCCAAGTGTCGCGCATCCCTTGTTTTCCTCAAATAATTTAAGCCGTTGACCGTGCTTGACTTTGCCTATAAAAGGGAAGACCTTGGGTCACTTTCTACTTGCACGTTTCCTTTTCTTCCCTCATTTTCCTTTCCGAATAAAGAACATGCCTTTCCTTCCTTAGTTTTCTTCCTTTTTTGTTTCTTTCTCCCCTTTCTCCAAAGGTGAGATGGGCTTCGTCCATGGCTTTGACGACCCTGGTGGTCTCGTCCCCACGTTCGATCCATGTTTAACGCTTTTTCACAATCATGATCTATGGGGTCAATTTGCTTATCTCATTACTTTCCGATGATTAACATCCTTGACTTATGAAGGGATGGTGGGAGGTGATGGTGGTCGTCAATTAATCCTTTTGAACTCTTTTGGCCATCCCTCCCGATGTCCGAGAGGGGCTTTTTGGCGAGTAGCTATTCTTCGACCCTCGAATTCCTTAATGGGATGGTGATATGCTTTCATCCATTCTCCATTCATGGGCCGAAGGATGAGTTTGACTTTGCTTCGTTGCCTCTCGACACTCTCTTTTCAGGAGGCCAGATGGCGCAGCCGCTTTCAGATATTGTACCTCTCCACTCGGGAAGTAGTTTCAGTAAAGCTTCGGGCTAGGAGAGACACTGGGTCACGGTGGTAGATTTGGTGCTCGGGGTGCGTTCTTCCGTGGTGGGAAGAACTTGGCCTATTATGCTTCGCCCTCCATGTCTGCTACACCACCCTTGGTACTCCTCACTACCTCTTTGGCTTTCTCCCGCCTCCTTGGCTGCGTATTTCCCGTCAGACCGAAAGGAGGGTGGGGAAGTCCTCCCCCGACGGAAGAACTTGACGTATTATCTTTCCTTCAGCACTTAGATTTTCTCTTTGTACTTTGCTCTTGTATGTTGAAATCTTTGTAAAAGACTTTAATGAAATATAAGAGAGTTCAATGATCTGCTCCCTAGGATGGAGTCTCATCTCTTCATCTTCATTGTTTGCTGCGTATGAGATCTGCATTTGCCTTTCGTCCACTTTTGCGTCTGGCAGACTTGGATGAAGGTCTTTGTTTCTTGCCCCTAGGGTGGGGTTTCGTCTAGCCGTGACGTAGGCTTGAAATTTATCTTGCCCCCATGATGGGGCTTCGTCTAACTGTGATGTTAGATTTAGGTTCATTTTGCCCCCATGATGGAGCATCGTCAAACCTTGACGTTAATTTTGCCCCCGTGATGTGGCGTCGTATAACCGTGACATAGATAGTTCATTTTTCCCCCGTAATGGGGCTTCGTCTAGCTGTGATGTAGACCTAAGTTCATTTTTCCCTTGTGATGGGGCTTCGTCTAACCGTAACGTAGACTTGAACTTTATTTTTCCCCTGTGATGAGGCTTTGTCTAACCCTGATGTTAGACTTAGGTTCATCTTGCCCCCGTGATGGGGCTTCATCTATCAAAGTTTAAAGAAAAAATTATGCAAGGCAATGCATAGACAAAAGGCATGAGAGAGTAGTAACCAAGTCCATTCTTGGCTTCTTGGGGGAGCCGACCCCTGATGGCCAAAGGCCTCAAAAAATGGATAAAGGCTGTTTAGGGGAGCCTACCCCTCTCGGCCAACGGGCTCGAGAAATGGATAAGAGGCTTCTTGGGGGAGCCTACCCTGTCATCTAGAGAAGCCTAGGAATCAAAAGATGCTATCAAAGGATGCCTACCCTGACGAGGCTCCGTGATGAGACCGCGTCCTATGCGAAAAACTTCCGAAGATCTTGATGTTCCAGGGCTTGCCTATCTTCTTTCCCTTCTTGCTTTCCCATTCGTAAGTCTTTGAATTAATGACTTCCCTTGCCTTGTAGGGTCCCTCCCAGTTGGGTGTCATCTTTCTTTCTTCATTTTTCCTTCCTACGGATTCCATGGTTCTCAAGTCAAGGTCCCCTACATTGAGCTTTTTTGCTTTCACTCTTCGGTTGAAGGCTCTCGTCATCCTTTTCTTATAGATTTCGGCCCTCAATAGTGAGTTTCCTAGTACCTCTCGGAGGAGGTCGAGGTCAGGCTTCCTCATCTCATAGTTCGTCTCGAGGTCGAAGTATTCGACCCTCAGACTCTTGTTGGCCAGCTCCAACGGAAGTAGTGCTTCAGACCCGTAGACGAGGTTGAAAGGGGTTTCTCCCGTGATGGCCTTCTCAGTCGTTCTCAACTCCCATAGGACTTCAGTTAGCATGTTGGCCCATAGCCCCTTGGTTTTGTCAAGTTTCTTCTTGATGCCATTCACCAAGATTTTGTTGCTCGAGTCCACCTGACCATTCGTCTGTGTCCTTGCCACAGCCGTGAAATTTGCCTTCACCCCGAATCTTCCAACCAGTCGGTGAGTTTCGTTGTGTCGAACTGCCGGCCATTGTCAAAGATGATGCTTCGAGGGGTGCGGAAATGTGTGAGGATGTTCTCCAAGTTGAACTTCTTCACATCAGTTATGATTATGTTCTTCATGACCCTTGCTTCGATCCACTTGGTGAAGTAGTCGACGGCAAAGACGGCGTATTTCAGCTGTCCCAGTTCCTGCGAGAAGGGGCCTACTATGTCCATGCCCCATTGGTTCAAGGGCATCGGAGATTGGATCGACGACAACTCTGTGGAGGGGAGTTTCAGGACCGGCGCAAAGATTTCGAATTTTTTGCATCTCTTGATCATCTCGGCCGCGTCACTCTTCAAAGTGAGCCAGTAGAAGCTAGCCTCAGGATTTTGTGGGCCACGGCTCTCCCTCCTTGATGAGAGCCTCAGATGCCAATGTGGGATTCTTGGATAATTTCCTTCCTTGCATCTTTGAGACACATTTCAACAGTGGGTGGCTTTCGCCCTTCTTTTATAGTGTACCATCTCTGAGTTCGAACCATTTAGCTCTCATTCGAATTTTCTTCGCTTCCTTCTCATCATCAGGGAGCTTTCCTTCCTCCAGCCACGCCATCAGTGGCACCATCCATTCGTCTCTACAGTCGAGAAGGAAGACTTCGACGTCTGGTTCAATACTCCTCTTCTTCTTCTCCTACCAAAAGATGTTCCGGGAGACTCTTTCGGCTCTGCGTGGTGGTTCTCCAACCTCGGGATGTGTTCTACTATCACTTCATCGAAGCGTTTCATCATCTCTCAGACTTTTCCAAGGTATGACTTCATTCCTTCTCCCTTGGCCTCGTAGTCTCCGGAGATCTGTGAGACGACGAGTTGTGAGTCCATCCTCACCTTGAGTTTCTTTGCTCCGGTGGATTGGGCCATCTCCATCCCAGCGATGAGGGCTTCATACTCAGCCTCTTTATTGGATGCTTGGAACCCAAATCTCATTGGGTAATCGAAGACATCTTCCTCTACCAAAGTGATGACTATGCCCGCCCCACTTCCGCTCTTTCACGACGAGCTGTCCACACTCATCAACCAGCACTTAGTCAAGTAACTTGGTGTCTTCTGTAAAGGCGCCTGCTCGGCTAAGAAGTCAGCGAGGGCTTGGCTCTTTATCACCCTTCTAGGCTCGTACGAAATATCATAGTCGGTAAGCTCATGAGCCCACACCTGCGCCCATCCCGAAAAGTCCATCTTGCCCAGTATCTTCCTTAGTGGTTGATTTCTTAAGATAGTTACAGGGTGGCTCTGGAAGTAGGGTCTACGCTTCCGGGAGCTGATGAGAACTCCGAGGGCGAACTTCTCATGGGTGGAGTAGCGGAACTCAGCACCACACAAAGCATGACTGGTGAAGTAGATGGGCTCTAGTTTCCTTTCTTATTTCTGACGAGGACTGAGGCGACGGCCTTTTCGGAGACGGCGAGGTAGAGAAAGAGTCTCTCCCCCAGCTTTGGTGAAGTTATTTTGGGCAAGGAGCCCAATTACAACTTTAGCTTGTCAAAGGTTTCTTGCGCTTCATCACTCCATTCGAACTTCGTCCCCCGAGAAGAAATGCGCGCACTTTAAGGCAGACTTGGAGATGAACCGGTTGACGGCCGTGATGCACCCGGGCATCTCTTGAATGTCTTTGACATATTTGGGTGGTTCCATGTCAATCACGGCCTTCACCTTTTTCGGGTTTGTGTCGATGCCTCTTTCTCTTACCATGAAACCCAAGAATTTTCCTCCCCTCACCCCAAAAACACACTTCTTCGGGTTGATCTTTCGAAAATTTTTCTCAGGTCTCCTATGTGGTCAGAAGACTTCACACTCTCAGTGATGAGTTCTTCCACATAGGCTTTGAGGTTTCTACCAATTTTCCCTTTGAAGACCCTTTGGACGTGCCTCTGGAAGGTCACACCGGCGTTCTTCAGGCCGGAAGGCATCATGGTGTAGCAAAAGACTCCGTCATCAGTGATGAAGGCCATTGAGCTCTGGTATTTCTTCTTCATGAAGACATGATGGTATTAAAAGAAGGCGTCCATGAAGCTCAAGAGTTCGTGTCTCGTGCTGGAGTTGACAAGCTTGTCTATCCTCGGGAGCGAGAAGTGGTTCTTTGGGCAAGCCTTGTTCAAATTAGTATAATCGACATACATTCTCCAGCTCCCAGTCGCCTTCTTCACCATCACGACGTTGGCGAGTAATTTAGGATATCGACATTCTCTTATGAAGCCGGCTTCGAGAGGCTTCTTCACCTCGGTCGACGCACCTCGGCCCCACTCATCGCCAAGGTGTCTCTTCTTCTTCTTAACGGGCTTAAGCTTGGGGTTTATTCCAAGTTTGTGTTCCATGAGAGATTTGTCGATGCCGGGCATTTTATCTTGTCCGAAGGCAAAGACGTCTTGGTACTCGCGGAGGAGCTTCGTCAGTGCCTCCTTGGTGGTCCCGTCCAGCTCGTCACTGAGGTATGTGACTCGTTCTGGAGGAGAGGGGTCCAGGATGACCTCCACCTTGCCACCCGAAGGGGTGGCTCTCTCTCTTTCTTCGATCCTCGCGTCGGCGACCTCTGGTGGGATGATGTCTACCATGAGGCACTATACTTCCTTCCCCTTCTCCTCTTTCGTGGGGGTAACATGCTCTATCTTTACAATGACTCTTTCTGCGGGAATTTCTTTCTGCCTCTTCCTAGAGTTGTTCTCGGCTGGGGCCAAAGCGTTGGTCTCGGCGGGTGGCAGCGTTTTCTCTAAAATGATGTTTTTTCTATTCAAGCACTGGATGTATCATGTCCTGGCTAATTTTTGATCACCGAGTATCTTCCCTACCTCCCCGTCGTCGTTGTGGAACTTCAACGTGAGTAGCATCATGTTGGGAGTTCCATTGATTTTATTCAGCATCAGTCTCCCGGGCAGGACGTTGTATGGGAGCAGGACATTGACAGCGAGGAACTCCGAGACGACACACCTAGCTTCGTTCTTCGGTCCTATCCTTACCAGGAGTTGAAAACTTCCCATTGGTAGGACTTTGTTCCCGCTGAAGCTTACCACCGGGTGAGTGTTGGGTATCACTTTGTTCGAGGTGTAGCCGAGGTCCATGAGGCAACTGGCTGTGATCATGTCAACTGATCTTCCCGTATTTATTAGGACTCTTTTTACCAATGTGTTGGCAACTTTCACCTCAACAAGAAGGGGTCGTCGTGAGGGAACTGGAGAGGTCTCATGTCCGCTTCATCAAAAGTGATCGGTTTCCCGAACTTGGAAATTTCTTCAATCAACATGATTTGATCGAGGGATCTGAGGTGAGCTTGTCTTGCTTTGTTTGTAAGACCACCTCATGTCGGGCCACCCGAGATGACATCTACTTCATAGGAGGCCGAAGAGGATCCTGAGGCCATAGGCTCGACTGTTGTCCCCTGCCTAGTGGGACGGTGGTCATACCCTTATCTTTCAGGAAGGAATTGAGTTTTTTTTTTCCTTGACCAATTTCTAAACCTAATTCTAGGCAGTATCTCGTACTGTGCTTGTGCTCTTTGTGGTTTTGGCAAAAGAAGTAACTCTTCTCCGTCCCTTCCTTTAGCAGGGTTGGGTCGAGTAGCAGTTTGGGGTCAATTTTTGCCAATATAGCTTCTTGATTACAATTTAAGATTTCGTTCACCGCGGGGCCCTCAAGCATTTTTCTTTCGGGCTTCCCTCGCCCTTTGAACACGTTTCTACCTCCCCCTCTTCCCAGTGCTTTCTTCTTTAACTGGGGCTTCTCGACTGTTAGCGTTTCAGCTTTTTTTTCTTTCGTTCCTTGGTGGTCTCGGCTTGTCATCATATTGCTTCTCTCGTCGATGCCCCCCATTCACTACGTCTCGTCTGGACCATTCCCAAGCCGTGAATAGCTTGGACGAATAGGCTAGGACGAAGGGTAGGGTGAGCTTCTACTTTTTCAGCTTCATGTGTTCAAAGTCCTTGAGGATCTCACTTCCTTTGACGACACCTTTGATGTAAGTCATGCATGCTATTGTCTGATTGAGATTGGTGATCTCTAGGCACTCATCGATGAAGCGTTTGTCGTAGTCCTTCATAGGTTCCTTCTATCCCTGGTAGATGTTGAAGACGTCTTCCGAGCATTTGTCAGTCTGCTTGCAAGTCATGAAGTTCTCGTTGAAGACGCAACAGAGCTCGTCGAAGCTATGAATACTCTGACGAGGGAGGCTGTCTATCCACTTAAGTGCCCTACCTTCCAAGGTTCCGACAAAGTGTCGATAGTTAGTGGCGCCGTTCCGCTCTTGCGTCATCATTGCTGCCTTGTTGGACATCAAGTGCCCCCTAGGCGAGGTTCTTCCTCTATACTTCTTCATCTTTTTTATTCGAGAGTTCAGGTTCAAGGGATAAGCCATTATCTCTTCGCAGAAAGGGACCTTCATGGTAAGGTCCGGGCTTATCTCTAATCCCCTGAAGCTCTTCATGATGTTGTCGTAGTCCTATGTCCCAAAGCGGGTCAAGACGTGACCCCTCTACCCCCGTAGCCTTTCGGCTTGTCTGCATTGGATGATCTCCATGACGTCTTCTTTCTTAGGGATCTGTACCTCCCCCTCCGCTGCTCTCCTCCTCTTCTTCATTGCTTCAATGGAAGGTCGGAGGTCTGCTTTGCTTTCTCTAGGCCTCTCGTGTCTCCTCGCGCTCTCGCTTTTTTCACAGGCTTTCGATTTGCTCCTGGACTTCAACAAGGAGAAGTTGGAACCACTCAGGCTAAAGGGGGGTCCTTAGCACCTTGGTGGTGCACGACTCCAGGTCGTGTTTGCTCTTCGACCGCTCTTTCTTCTTCTTTGTGACACCTCCGTCTTAGTGCTTTGTAACTCCAATATGCTGGAGGACGTTTTCTTGGAGGGTCGTGCACATTTTATGCAAATCCCCCATGATGTTGGTGTGAAGGGCCACCAGCTCCTCCCTCGTGATATGGGGCTAGGTTCCGCCTCGTCCCCCTACGGACGAGGCTGACTAGTCTTCTTCGTGGTTCGGCATCGAACTCGTCTTCCTTAATTCAGGTGTTTGTATATGTTTTTCGTTCCTCAATCTCATGCAACCTTTGGTGGCCACTCCCCACAAACGACGCCAAATGTTTTGGATGATTTTGGGTACATGGAGAAGACCCTTGAACACTCAAAGGGTTGAAAGCCTCGGCTACTTGAGATGAGGAGAAGGATGACTCGCTTCGTCGGAAGAGGGGTACCTGCGCAAAAAACACATGTGAATGACCCCCGGCGTGGTCTGGGGAACGGTCCTCCGACGATCAAGTCAATAAGGAGATTCCAAGAATAATAGATTTGCCCGAAAGGGCAAATTGAATGCTCTTTAGGGCTCTCAAATCATCCTTGAGAAATGAGAGACTTGAATTCTCTAAGAGAGAAAGTGTGTAATCTCAACCAGAACCAGCTTTGTAACTTATTTCTTTTTTTTTTTTTTTTTGCTTCCCTTGAATGAAGTGCTTCCCTCCTATTTATAGGCATTTCCCAAAGGATGTTTAGGGTTGTGGTCTGTCCACTGCGGAGGCACCACATTGACATCCCTTCCCTAGGCTTAGCAAGGAAACGGGCCAAGGGCCCACCAACTAGATTCAGGCACATGAGCGACACGTGCCCTCTTTCGTAACTTCTAGAACCTTCCAAAAGTACCACTCCGTCTAGGATAGTCGTCTACCAGTGCCGAAGGTGCCCCTCGACGATGCAAACCTTTGTCCCTTTCTCCATCGGGCCTCTCCTCGGAAGGGGGAAAGGTTCTTCTCGACCTTCCATCGGGGGAACCTCTCGTCTTGCCCATAGAGGGGGACGAAGGTCAATGGACGAAGCCCCTCGGGCGATAGAGGGGGCCAAGGTTACGTCCATGTCATTCGGACCTGCCGAGAAGTACACTCCAACGGAAAGGTTGGGCCAAAGAGGAGGGGCCCAATCCGAAACCATGATAGTGATGATGGGGCGGAGAACGATCCCATGGGATTGGAAAGGAGCCCAGGACGAAACCAACCAAACATTTAGGAAATGAATGGATTTTATTACAATTTGCAAATACGAAAGATAAATCCTTTGTGTAGGAAAACCTTTCTAGGTTTTCCAGAGGGCTTAACATTGTTTTGCATCCTTGGTTACCCTCTTGCAACCCCTTTACTGCTAAGATAACCCATGTGGACCAGTGGGTCTGTGTCTATTATCTACCGCTTCAAAGTTGGACTATCCCGATTCTTTCTGATATTTCAAGTCATGTGGGTACAGTTATACGTTTGAATGATAACTCTAGGTATGTCCTTAAAACAAAATACGCTACAGTATGTGTTAATGTGGATATTACTGAAGGTCTTCCTGGGTTGTATCTTCTTGATAATAAAGAATATGGACTTTCTCATGAGGGCTTATTTTTTCCTTGTTCGTTATGTGGTAACATACTTCATAAAATTGAAGATTGTCACCATAGAACTATCAAAAAGCCAGCCCAAGTGTGCATTCAAAAATTTGCTAAGCATGTTGATCCCCCCTCCCCTAGAAAAGATTGTGATGAATTTCGTCCTAATGAACCCCCTAGTGACAAGTGGATCAAAATTACACCTACAATGACCACTAAGACCCAAGTGCAAGCTGAGAAACGAGCAACTAAATCGACTTCTAAGAAGGATTTTAATAAATCCTACAAAGACCAAACTCCTCCTGATCCAATTCCCCCGTAGTTGGGGTTAATGATTCGGTCACAACCACAATCAAGGATCCTACTGAAACTACGTTTATTGATAAGGACCATAACCCTCCGCAGGAAACTCCTCTAGCCCCTACAAGTTGTAGGGTTCTATGTAATACATGATCTAATCATATAAAAGCGGAACACATAGAAACGAATCGTTACATATACTCTAGTT
>ONZA01018237.1:9793-19941 GCA_900322205.1 Kewa caespitosa
GGGGAGGGGAATGAAGAGGAAGGGAGGGTAAATTTTACATATTTTGTGTTTTTAAGTTCTTTTGTAGGAGGGGAAGGGAAGGGAATGGAGGGGACCAATCATTCTTCTCATTTTTGTTCCCACCCAATTCGGGAGGGAATGGAGGGGAAGAGAACATTTTAAGTGAAAAATGAAGGGTTCCCCTCCATTCTCCTTCCTTAATCCTACTTAAACTCTCTAACACGGTTAAATAGTTCCCCTCCCTTTCCCTCCCCTCCCTTTCCCTCCCCTCCAATACTTCCTAACGGGCTGTTAGTGACAAAATGGGAGTGGAAAAAAGAAAAAAGAAAAAAAGAATCCGACAATCATTTCTGGGATTTTAAGGGACAAGGAAATCAACAGGCCACAAAGTGTTTTCACAAGTAGAACTCAAAAGCTTGTGGAACGAGAACTTTGATTATGGGGTTAGTAAAGGAAAATAATGGAGCGGTGCTACAAAATATTGAACTGGGCATCAAAAGTACAAGAAAATCAGCAGTGGCCGATCTAAAAGAAATTTTTATTGGGGGCAGAAATATATAAATATAGAATACGACTAAAAATAACTAAAGTCAAATTGAATTCTATATCATACAACTATGTTCATCATTTTTTTATATCATTGTTTTAGACATGATCATTGATGACAAGTTTGAAAACTTTTTCATGTAACAAATTAGAAAATCACCAAAAAATTCATCAGTCTGATTACCAAATAATGTATTTACAATTTTTACAACTAAAACAATAGCATATTTCACAAACCCTCCATTTAGGCCTTTTTCTTTGCTTTTTTCAGGCTCATTATATGCTAAAAAGAAGTCTCATGAGGTACATATTAGACTCATGGCTCTATTTTTCTATAAATTACGCTCAAAATATTGTTGGGGGCGCCTGACCCCGATCCTTATGAGCTAGATCCGCCCCTGAAAATCAGTTCTGTAGTTGGACACTATGATGATGATGATTGCTCATCAAGTTCAACTCACCATGATCAGAACAAGGAAAAGGCCAGAAAGTATGCCATGGCTTGTGCCTTCTTTGCTTCTCTTAATGCTGTTCTTCTTGGCTATGGTATGTTTCTCTTGGGTATATTTATATATGGGATATGTACTACTAGTTGTTGTTTTCATTATAGTTGTTTGTTTTCATGTTGTAGTGGTAGTGGTATTGTAATAAGATTACTTGTGTTTAGAAGCATGAAATTTGATCATTGAGTAAGATGGGTTTTAGGTAGAAAGGCATCCATTTCCCAAAATTGTCACATTGCTGTTGAACATGAACCAAACAATGCTGTTGTGAAGGGAAGTTTTGGGCTTTCCGGTAAGTACGAACCCAAAAGAGGAATAGTGACAAGTAATTTGGGATCGTAGAGAGTAGTTCAGTAAAGTAAGAAGGGTAAGTTGAAAGTATGCCTAGGTCCTAGAAGCCAGTTCGATATGATAGTACCACTAAACAGACTGCAAGTGTTGTTGCTAAGTTGAAGTTAGTTACTAAGATAAGCGCCGTGATTTGCAGATATCGGCGTGATGAGTGGAGCAATCATTTTCATCCTTGAAGATTTGAAGATAATCGAGGTCCAAGAAGAAGTACTGGTCGGGTGTTTAAGCATTTTTGGCCTAATTGGCAGCCTAGCAGGAGGAAGAGCATCAGATGCCATCGGCAGAAAATGGGCACTGGCCATAGGAGCAATCGTCTTTCAACTAGGCGGCATTACAATGACCTTTGCCCCTTCCTTTGAAGTACTAATTGTTGGAAGGCTTTTATCAGGTCTTGGGATCGGGTTTGGAGGCCCCGTTGTTGGTGTCTACATAGCCGAGATATCACCTGCTGTTTCTAGAGGGTTCTTTACCTCCTTCCCTGAGATCTGCATCAACTTTGGCATCCTTCTTGGCTACGCCTCCAATTATGCATTTTCAGGTCTGCCTGTGAATATAAATTGGAGGGTAATGCTTGGAATAGGGATTCTTCCTTCAGTGATTATAGGTTTCGCGCTCTTTGTAATACCCGAGTCACCAAGATGGTTGGTTCTACAAAACAGGGTTGAAGAAGCAAGATCTATTTTAATTAGAACTATGGGGGACGAGATAGAAGTGGAGGAAAGACTCTCAGAGATCCGACAGGCGGCTTGTACTTCCAACTTGATCAAGTCTGAGGAGAAAGCTGTTTGGCGTGAACTCTCAAAGCCTGATCCAGCAGTTTGTAAAATGCTCATCGCGGGTGTTGGATGCTTCCAAACAGTCACAGGAATGGATGCTTTAGTTTACTACAGTCCTACCATTTTTAAAGCAGCTGGTATCGAAGGCAGCTCACAGCTTCTAGCTGCGACTGTTGCCGTGGGTGTCTCGAAGACATCTTTTCTGCTGGTGGCTGTCTATCTCATTGACAAAAATAGGGAGGAAGCCCTTGTTATATACAAGCACAATGGCGATGACCTTATGCTTGTTCTGCTTGGCTATCAGCCTGACTTTTATAGGAAAGGATCAGCGGTGATTGCATTGGCAATATGACTGTTTGTGGGAATGTTGGTTTCTTTTCTCTGGGGATGGGCCCTATTTGCTGGGTTCTGAATTCTGATCTTGGGATTGTGGCTAGTAGATTGTGCAATGGGCTTATCAGCATGTCTTTCCTTTCTGTTACCAAAACAATCTCAGTGCCTGGGGCTTTCTTAATATTCTCTGCACTATCGGCACTTTCAGTTGTTTTTGTTCATAAGTTCGTTCCTGAGGCGAAAGGCAAGACTTTGGAGCAAATCGAGAGTTTGTTCCAAGGAAAAGAAGGATGGAAGGAGGGTCATTTGGAGCTGGCTGATGCCTAGCCATTACTCTTTTAGAATCTTGGTGCAAGTAAAGGTGTAAGTGAAACTCATTCAACTACATGGGAATCGGTATTGGACATATTCTTTATGATCGACATTAAAAAACCATATATAGACCATGTGAATCTGTTCAGAACAGAACAAAATTGTTCAAGTACCACTCTTTGATCTAACTGATCCTTCGTGGCAATTGTTACCTGTATCGATAGCTTGTAGCTGGTAATTAATGTTTCTTATAGTATACCATTTAGCATGTGAAAGCATCATCTTTATACCTCAACTGTGGCTCTCAGTCTCACTTTCTGAATTTTTATAAAACCTGATACAGTTGCAGTAGTCCTGGCTACAAGCACGTTATGAATTCTGCTTTTTAATTATCATGAAGATTTGTGCACACCGCACACACATGGTCTGGATGGGATTTACCTACAAAGTCTATTCATTATGTGATTTTGTTTTGAAACAACAAACTACATTTTTATGAAGAAATGTTAACCTTTTTTTAATATCTTAAGAGCCACAGTTGAAAGGAAAGGGTGAGTTGAAATATAAAAAGAGTTCTCTCTTGGAGCAGTTGAAAGGAAAGGGTGAGTTGGTGACTTTGTTTATAGTTTTACTGCATGTGCAGGCTTCAGAGTTCCCAATTTATCTCAGAAGCACCTATAGTATTGGCAAGTGGTGCACATATTTCCCATTACATTACTTTAGTTGTGCAAGTTGTATTGGTGACATTTAAAACACAAGTGTTTTGTTACTATCAATGACATATTTTCAAGTCCTTAGACAAACACAACCCAGAACATGGGAGCTTAAAATATCTTTCTAAAGGCCTTAGAGCTTACCTCCAAAAATATCATTCTATTTTCTAAGCTTCATATCATATAACTCCGGTCAAAGGGGTCCCACAAGGAATTTGAGGAGCAAAAACTCCCCCATAAGAGTGGAGGATTTTGTGTTCTGTCTTCGACAGGATCGTGGAAAGCACTGAAGAGAATGGGGTTAGTGAGTGGAAATGAAGATGGGCTGTCTAATATTGATTTGGGAAGTAAAAATAAGTACAAGAGGATGGATTCTGAACTTGCAGATTGTGATAATGATTCATCAAGCCTCCATCATCAGACTGATAAGGCCAACAGCACCAGGAAATATGTTTTGGCTTGTGCCTTTTTTGCGTCACTCAACTCTGTTCTTCTTGGCTATGGTATGTTTCTCTTGAAAATATTTAGACTTTGTTGTTATCATCGCTATGTGGATTGTTTGTTCGTCTTTGAGGCTTAAACTCATCAGAGATAGTTCTGTGTTAATGGCCATTAATGCTACAATAACATAATTTGCATACTTCTGTTTGTTTTCACAAGGTAATGATACCAATTCTATGCAGTTCCATTTTTAGTTTCCATATGTTTCTGATAATCCTTTAGACAACTTTACAGAACATAGTTTTCAGTTTCAGGACGACGGATCACTATCTGCTTAACCTAGCTTCCGTCATCTGAGCCATCTGAATGCAACATTTTCTGATCCTTGATCTTGATATTTTGAAGAAATCTCACTCAATGTAGGATACAAATTTAGGACATGAGATTTGAACTTTTCAATGCTTGTACTTTCAGTTTTATCTGCACTCGTTAGGTTGTTCTTATGCTTTCATTTATAACCTTTGGTACTGCAAGAAAATAGAGAAATTACCTTTGTGGCTAAAAAATGTCTTGTTTGTGAGCTCTTGACCTTCTGCAGCTTATCAAGTGTAGATTTACTTTACTAAGATCTGGATTTGTGCAGGACAGCGGAAGCAAGGATCCTTCTTTGTCTACTGCACATCAGCACATGTTTCACATTTAAAGAAAAGAAAAAAAAAATATACATAGGCACAGCCAGAAAATGACAAGGACTGACACATGAAAGTTTAGTAACAATGACAACTCAAGAACCCCAAGTGGCTCGTGTTCAGGGCGTGATACGGGCAAAACAACCTTGTTTGGTGGTTTTTAGTACAGAAAGAATGCCATCTTTTTATGAACTTTGCTTCATGCCTGTGCACGGGCAGCCAGGGTGCATACCCTGAGTCTCCTGATAATTGTTACAGGAAATTTCTTTCTCTTTTTGTTTCTCGATTTACAAAACTTGCATGTATGTATGCATTAGTTTAGGCCACTGGGGACAGTATTATTCCTAAAAAAGTGATTGAATGAAAAAAGTAATTATGAGCAAAGCAGGTGACAACAGGCAGTTTCCCCATGTATTAATCCTATTAAATAGAGTCCCCCTATTCTTCTCTATTTTTTCCCTCTTGGCCTGGATTGGAAGTTATCTAAACCAAGGTTCCTTGTTAATAGATGTTGGAGTGATGAGCGGAGCAATCATATTCATTCACGAAGAGCTGGAGATAACTGAAGTGCAAGAAGAAGTACTGGTCGGGTGTTTGAGCATAGTCTCGCTAATAGGCAGCCTAGCAGGAGGAAGAGCATCAGATGCCATTGGCAGAAAATGGACAATGGCAATAGGAGCAATCGTCTTTCAAATAGGTGGTCTCATTATGACAATTGCCCCTTCCTTCAAAGTTTTAATGATTGGGAGGCTTCTATCAGGGATCGGGATTGGGTTTGGTGCGACCATCATGGGAGTCTACATAGCTGAGATATCGCCCGCTGTGTCCAGAGGCTTTCTTACCTCGTTTCCTGAGATGTTCATCAACCTTGGGATCCTTCTTGGTTACGTCTCTAACTATGCTTTTTCAGGTCTCCCTATAAACATAAACTGGAGAGTAATGCTAGCTCTAGGGATTCTCCCTTCAGTAGTTATAGGCTTTGCGCTGTTCATAATACCTGAGTCACCAAGGTGGTTGATCCTTCAGAACAGGGTCGAAGAAGCTAGGTCGATCTTAGTGAGAACTATTGGAGACGAGAGAGAAGTGGAAGAAAGACTTGCTGAGATCTTACAAGCTGCCAATGGGAATGCCGACTCAAAAACTGAAGAGAAAGCTGTCTGGTATGAACTTTTAAGGCCCAACCCGGTAGTATGCAAAATGCTCATAGCTGGTATAGGGACCCAGTGCTTCCAACAGATCACAGGAATTGATGCATTGGTTTATTACAGTCCCACTATTTTCAAGGCAGCTGGGATAGAAGATAACTCCCAGCTTCTGGCTGCAACTGTTGCTGTAGGAGTAACAAAGACGTTGTTTATAGTGATTGCTATGATTGTCATTGACAAAATTGGAAGGAAACCCTTGTTGTATGCGAGCACA
Source organism: Kewa caespitosa (assembly GCA_900322205.1). Taxonomy (NCBI): domain Eukaryota; kingdom Viridiplantae; phylum Streptophyta; class Magnoliopsida; order Caryophyllales; family Kewaceae; genus Kewa; species Kewa caespitosa. The sequence continues at coordinate 15,877 of ONZA01018237.1, forward strand.
ATCGGGATGACGGTCTGCTTATTAGGAATAGCAGTCAGCCTGCCTTTCCTTGGGAAAGAAGCAGCTGGGATTACATTGGTGATATTATTTGTTTGTGGGGATGTTGCCTTCTTTTCCGTGGGGATGGGTCCAATATGTTGGGTTCTCACCTCTGAGATCTACCCATTGAGGCTAAGAGCTCAAGCAGTTTCTCTTGGGGTTGTTGGTAACAGGCTATGCAGTGGACTTATCAGTTTGTCTTTCCTTTCGGTTTCGAATGCAATTTCAGTACCTGGGACTTTCTTAGTTTTCTCTGTATTATCGGCACTTTCAGTTGTTTTTGTCCATAAGATTGTTCCAGAGACAAAAGGGAAGACTTTGGAGCAGATAGAATGTTTGTTTAAGGAAACAGAAGGATGGAAGGAGGGTGACATAGAGCTTGAAGACACTAAGCGTTTAGTTTCGGACATCTAGCATAACTTATGTAATCATTCTTATTGGTTCATGCAGACAGCATTTGATCAAGGTTCTAGCTTCAGCTTTTGAAAGAATTCATGTACAGTCGAGGGCGTTTTGTTATTACAGGAGAGGACATTCTTTCAATGGTTCTTGTATTCTTCTTGAATCTGTTACAAAATCTACTGCAAAGCACCTTTCAGATAATTATAACATCCGAGTTCAAGTTCAACTGCTGTCATTTGGAAAGCAAGTGCACAGTTCGACACAGATGACTTAATTTGATGGATTGGAAACTTGTTATCATTCTGAAGATCCTCAAAGGTTATAATGCCAAGGGGACGAAATAGAAACTAAACAAATAGAAGAGGAGCATTTGATTTTATCTCATTAGCTTTGGTTATCGTAAATCGTTGTGTTTTCAACAAAACCGAAAGAACCACCTGTTACTTTTTCCAGTTCTTTGTTAAGGATTGAATCAAGTCACTTGTTTGTTTAAACCCCTTAGTAATCTGTCTTAGGCCACAATCGTGTAATGATACTTATCATATGTATGTTAACGACACAAGTTATGCTGCATAAGAATAGGTCAAAAGATTACATGTCCATGTACCTTTGCAATCCCTCCAAGTTCCAATTTTCAACTCATATAAAAGTAAACAGTCAACACCTTCTCATAATTGAAAAATATATCCTTTAGTCCTTGTGCATTTGTTTATACTTGCAACTTGAATGAGCTCAACTTGGGTCCCATTCTTCAAGTCTTCTTCCCTCTTGCATTCACTTTCAGATCTGAAAAGGCAAAATCCTTGGCCTTTTCCTCTATATATGAGACCCTCTTAAACTACAACATCAAAAACCACAACTGGGTATGATTTGTTCTGCACATTTCTGCAGGACAGAACTGAGACAATGAGCATGATGGGTCTGCAGGAAACAAATGGTGTCAATGGTAGTGGTATTGATCTGGGGAGCAACAACAAGTACAAGAGGATAAATTCTGAACTTGCTGAAGATAATGATGCCTCAGACCAGCTTCATCGGAACAAGGACAGGGCGAAAACCGTAAGGAAATATGTCATTGCTTGTGCCTTCTTTGCTTCTCTCAACTCTGTTCTTCTTGGCTATGGTATGTGCTTCTCTCCACAAATGTATATCTTGTTTGACTTCTTGTTCTTCCAAATCTAATCTTCCATGTATCACCTTTAACTAGGAGCGTCTCAAGACGCAGTGAGCCCATACTTTTGAAAATGATTTTCATTGCCTGTGCCTCATTTTTTGAATTGAGATTCATGTCAGTCATCTTTGATTAAATGTAGTTACAGACCAATCACCCCTCCCTCTCAACTCGTTATTGTTACTATCTCGGATCATTTAAAGTCATACTATCACAGGAGTCCCTGCACGTGGTTCATGCCTAGAGAGTGTTTTGGTCATTATGTCTCAAATTCTTAATTTGAAGGGTCGTCTGTACGCCACACCTAACACGGGGGAAGATGGAGTGTATTGTTTGTGTGTACCCAAACCTTTAATCGTATTCACCTAACCCACTTGCATATATTAGAGATTTTAAAGGAAAATTGCTAATGTTGAGTTGAGAATGCCATTTTAAAGTAATACCGGATTAAACTTGTTTGTTGGGAAATAAGACAATAAGTGTCCTGCTACCAGATAAGCCACACAACTTACATAGCATGTAGTTCCAATCTCAATACAGATGCCTCTGAAGTTTGAACCCCTTCATTATCAAAGCAGCAATACAGAACATAGTCTACTCCGTACTCAAATTTATGGAACAACCTTTACATAGAAACTGGAACCAAAGCTCTAAGGAAAGCCAAGAATAAAATGCTAGAAAAGATAACAGATCATTTTCTGCTTGACTTCGCTTTTACCAGGCTACAGACTTAAAGGTTGCAACTTTTGACCTTGAATTGATCCTGTGCAGATGTTGGAGTTATGAGTGGAGCTATAATTTTCATTCAGGAAGACCTAAAGATAACAGATGTCCAAGAAGAAGTCCTAGTAGGTTGCTTAAGCATAGTATCCATCTTTGGCAGCCTAGCAGGAGGGAGAACATCAGATGCCGTAGGCAGAAAGTGGACGATTGCCTTAGCTGCAATTGTCTTCCAGGCTGGTGCTGTGATAATGACTTTCGCTCCTTCCTTCAACATGCTAATGGCCGGGAGGCTCCTAGCAGGAATCGGAATAGGGTTCGGGGTCATGATTGCTCCTGTTTACATAGCGGAGATAGCCCCTGCAATTGAGAGAGGATCCCTCACGTCATTTCCAGAAATCTTCATCAACTTTGGAATCCTCCTCGGGTATGTCTCCAACTACACATTCTCGGGACTTTCCCCTCACATAAGCTGGAGAATCATGCTGGCAGTAGGAATCATTCCCTCAGTTTTCATTGCCTTTGCACTGTTCATCATCCCCGAGTCACCTAGATGGCTGGTGATGCAGAACCGAATTGAAGAGGCAAGATCAGTTCTGATGAAAACTATCGAGAGTGAGAAGGAGGTAGAAGAAAAGCTCAGTGAGATACAACTAGCTGCTAGGAATGGTAATGAGGGCAAGGCTGTTTGGTATGAACTTTTAAGGCCATCACCAATCATATCCAGAATGCTCATGGTAGGAATTGGAATCCAGTGTTTTCAACAGATTACAGGAATAGATGCGTTGGTATACTACAGTCCCGAGATCCTACAGGCAGCAGGAATCGAAGACAAGACGAGGCTCCTAGCAGCTACAGTAGCTGTTGGGGTGGCAAAAACTGGGTTCATTTTGGTTGCCATTTTCCTCATCGACAAAGTGGGGAGAAAACCATTGCTATATATAAGCACTATCGGGATGACTCTATGTTTATTTAGTTTAGGGATCACACTGAACTTTTTACACAAAGGAAAATTTGGGATTGTTTTGTCCATTGTGCTGATTTGTGGGGATGTGGCCTTCTTCTCTCTGGGGATTGGCCCCATCTGTTGGGTTCTGAACTCTGAGATCTTCCCGCTGAGACTGCGAGCTCAAGCAGTGGCTCTCGGGGCAATGGGGAACCGGATTTGCAGTGGGCTTGTTGCCATGTCTTTTCTGTCTCTGACAAGTGCAATATCTGTGGCCGGGACATTTTTCACCTTCTCGGCTATTTCAGCTCTTTCCGTTCTCTTTGTTTATACCCTTGTCCCCGAGACTAAAGGGAAGTCACTGGAGCAGATTGAAATGATGTTTCAGAATAGGATTGAATCAGGTGGCCATGAAATGAAACTCTTGGATGGTAAGACTTCAGTGCACAATGGGCGTTCAGCACAGGTGGTGTAGTTCTTGAAGTAGGGAACCAGTTGCATTAGATGGCTTTCATATCATATACTTCACTTAACTTATACTGGGGTGGTCCGGACTTCACATGGCCTTTGGTTGAGGCTTTGATGAATATCATGACAGTAGCTAGGATCATATCGAGCATACAATTTTCTTCATATTCCTTTGACAGTAACCGGTCGCTTGCTATACAGTTTTATGCATTTGTACATTTGAGATGTACCACAGTTGGGTATATCTATACTGCTATACTAAAGGAGCTACCAGAGAGAGAAAAAATTAGTTTTTCTAATGTTAGGTGGACCAATAGGA
>ONZA01018239.1:782-14498 GCA_900322205.1 Kewa caespitosa
TTTTTCATTACCACATTTTCTTTACGTGTAGTTGCATAGTTTAATTATGAATGGTACTCCTAAGTTTATAATGCCACAACTAGCTTTTTGGAACATTTACTACAAGAGAATAGCATCGTAGAGATAAGTAACTATTTTGTTTAAGGAATCGAAAATTTTCATCAATAGAAAAGTCATATGATATCTACACAGAAAATTAACAAAACGGTGATTTGGGAGCCAATTTTCTTTATCCTACGTCATGATTCAGGGAGGATTTTACAAACTAACCTTATTTTTACCTAAAACTCCATAATTGCAAACTTCATCAGAGCCGAAAATGGGTGCCCTAAAACACAACGGTGATTTGGGAGCTCTTTTTCTATATCATACGCCTTAATTTTGGGCTAGTGCATTTGATAAACTAACCTTTTTTTTGCCCAAACAATGCATCCGAACCATAAACCCCATAATTGCAAAATTCGTCGGAACTGAAAATTGGTGCCATGAAAGAAACAGTGTTTTCGGTGCCTGTTTTGTATATCATAATTCTTGCTTCAAGGTAAGTGGATTTTACAAAATAACCTTATTTTTTCTAAAAGAATGCATCCAAAGCATAAAAACCCCAAAATTGCAAACTTCGTCCGATTTGAAAATGGGTGCTCTCAAACGAAACACTGATTTGGGTGCCCATTTTCTATATGATACGTCTTGATTTTGAGCTACTGGCTGTAACATACTAAGCTTATTTTTTCACAAGCAATGCAGCCGAACCATAAAAACCCCATAATTGCAAACTTTGTCGGACCCTAAAATGGGTGCCCTCAAACGATACGGTGATATGGGTGCCCATTTTCTATATCAGACATCTTCATTTTGGGCTAGTGAATTTTACAAACTAACCTTATTTTCGCCAAAATAATGCAGTCGAATTGTAAAAGCCCCAGAATTGCAAACTTCGTTGGACCCGAAAACAGGTGCCTTGAAAACGAAATAGTGATTTGGGAGCCGATAATCCATATATTATGGGCTAGTAAATTTTACAAGCTAATTGTCCAAAGAATGTATTCGAATGATAAAAACCCCATTATTACGAACTTCGTCGCACCCAAAAATGGGTGCTCAATAACCAAATGATGATTTGAGTGCTTGTTTTCCATATCATACGTATTGATTCTGGGTAAGTGGCTTTTACAAACTAAGCTTATTTTTGCCCAAAGAATTCAACCAAATCATAAAGACCCCATAATTGTGAAATTCCTTGGACCATAAAATGGTGCCCTCAACGGTGATTTGGAAGCCCATTTTCTATATCATACGTCTTGATTCTGGGCCAGTCGCTTTCACAAACTAACCTTATTTTTGCAGAAAGAATGCAAATGAATCATAAAACCCCATATTTGAAAACTTCATCTGACTCGAAATTGGGTGCGTCAAACGAAACTGTGGTTTGGGTGCCCATTTTCTATATCATACGTCTTGATTCCGGGCTAGTGGCTTTTACATACTAACTTGTTATTGCCCAATGAATGCAGTAGAACCATAAAAACTCCATAATTGCAAACTCTGTCAGACTCAAAAATGGGTGCCGATAAATGATACGGTTATTTGGGTGCTTGTTTTCTATATCATTCGTATTGATTCTAGGCTACTGACTTTGACAAACTAACCTTATTTTTGCCCAAAGAATGAAGTCCAATCATAAAAAAATTCCCACATTCGCAAACTTCGTCGGACCCAAAAGTGGGTGCCTTGAAAACGAAATGGTGATTTCAAAACCCGTTTTCTGTAAGATACGCCTTCATTAAGGGCCAGTAGCTTTTACTAACGAATCTTATTTTTATACAAAATATTGCCAAACAATAGAAACCCCATGATTTCAAACTTCGTTGGCCCTGAAAATATGTGTCCTAAAATGAAACGGTGACTTGGGTGACTATTTTCTATATCATAGGTCATTCTGGGCAAGTGTCTTTGACTAACTAACCTTATTTTTGCCCAAATAGTGCAGCCGAATCTTGAAAATCACAAAATCTCAATTTTCATCAGACCCGACATTGGGTGCTGTGAAACGAAATGGTGATTTGGGAGCCCATTTTCTATATCAAATATTTTGATTCTAGGCTAGTATCTTTTTAAACCTAACCTTATTTTTGCCCAAAGAATGTAGCCGAACCATAAAAGTCCACAATTAAAGACTTCATCAGACCCAAAAATGGGTGCTATGAAACGAAATGATGATTTGGTACCCGTTTCTATATCAGACGTCTTGATTCTGGGCAAGTGGTTTTTGCAAACTAACCTTAGTGTTTCCAAAAGCATGCAACCGAATCACAAGAACCTGATAATTACATACTTCATCGAAAAAATGGGTGTCCTAAAATGAAACGCTGATATGGGAGCCCATTTTCTATATCATACGTCTTGATTCTAGGCTAGTGGATTTTACATACTCACTTTATTTTTTTCCCTAAGAATGCAGCCGAACCATAAAACCCCATAATTGCAAGCTTTGTCCGACCCCAAAATGGATGCCCTAAAATGAAACGATGATTTGGGTGCGTGTTTTCTATATCATACATCTTGATTTTGGGCTAGTGGCTTTGACAAACTAACCTTAGTTTTGCCAAAGAATGCAGCCAAAAATAATAAAACCCATCATTGCGAACTTTGTCGTACCCGAGAATGGGTGCCTTGAAACGATACGGTGATTTGGGTGCTCGTATTCTATATCATTCATGTTGACTCTAGGTTAGTGTCTTTTACAAACTAACCTTATTTTTGCCCAAAGAGTGCAGCAGAATCATAATAACCCCAAAATTGAAAACTTCGTCGGACCCAAAAATGAGTGCCCTGAAACGAAATGGTGATTTGGGTGGCTGTTTTCTATATCATACCTCTTGATTTCGGGCAAGTGACTTTTAAAAATAAACTTATTTTTGCTCAAAGAATTAAGTTGACTCATAAAAATCTCATAGTTGCAAATCGGAGCCGAAAAATGTGTGCCCTCATACGGTGATTTGGGAGTTCATTTTCTATATCATACATCTTTATTCTGGGCTAGTGACTTTCACACACGAGCCTTATTTTTGCCAAAATAATGCAGCTGAACCATAGAAACCTCACAACTGGAAACTTCGTCGGACCAGAAAATGGGTGCCATGAAACGAAAATATGATTTGGGTGCCTATTTTGTATACCATATGTCTTGATTCTAAGCAAGTGGCTTTTATAATAAAAAATTAACCTTGTTTTTGCCCAAAGAGTGCATCCGAATAATAAAAACCCCATAGTTGCAAACTTCGTCCGGCCTAAAAATGGGTGCCCTCTAACGAAACGGTGATTTGGGTGCCCGTTTCCTATATCATCGTCTTGATTATGTGCAAGTGGATTTTACATACTAACCTTATTTTGGCCCAAAGAATACAGCCGAATCATAAAAACCCATATTTGCAAACATCGTCTGACCCAAAAATGGGTGCCCTCAAACGATATGGTGATTTGGGTGCCCGTTTTCTATATCATACATCTTGATTTTGGGCTAGTGGCTTTTACAAACTAACCTTATTTTTGCAAAAAAAAATGCAGCCACATAATAAAAATTGCATAATTGAAAACTTCATTGGACCCCAAAATGGATGACTTCAAACGAAATGGTGATTTGGGAGCCCGTTTTCTATATCATACGTCTATCGTAGCTAGTGGCTTCAAAAACTAACCTTATTTTTGCCCTAAAAATGCAGCCGAATAATAAAAACCCCATAATTGCAAACTTCATGTGACACGAAAATGGGTGCCCTCAAACAAAACGCTGATTTGGGTGTCCATTTTCTATATCATACGTCTTTATTTTGGGCAAGTGAGTTTTAGGCAAGTGGCTTTTATAACATAACCTTATTAGTGCCCAAAGAATGGAGCCAAATCATAAAAACCCCATCATTTCAAACTTTGTCGGGCCAGAAAATGGTTGTCCTAAAACTGTACGCTGATTTGGATGCCCGTTTTCTATATCATACGTCTTGATTCTGGGCAAGTGGCCTTTTACAAACTAACCTTATTTTTGCCCAAAGAATTGATCTAAATCATAAACACCCCATATTGCAAAGTTTGTCAGACCCGAAACTGGGTGCCCTCATACGAAATGATGAGTTGAGTCCGTTTTCTATATCATACGTCTTGATTCTAGGCAAGTGGTGTAGCATCCCAAAATTTAGACCAATGAAATAATAATTTTTAAGAAAGTTTTGTCAGAGTTTTATTTGAAAGATGTGAATCAATTTTTTCAAATTTCAAATCTATTTATTTGAAAACATGTGGAAGCAAAATCACATTTGGGGTGTTATCGCCACATTTACTCTCAAAGTAAATGTTAAGGCTAAATTACATAGTATCAACTCAATCCGACTAATAATCATTATTTGAATCCATTATATTGAACTATTACAACTTTAATCTAATCCTTTACAAAAGCAATACAAAACTCATAGCAGTTATGTGATTGTCTCGCATCCGTCTCAGCTATCTTGATTAATGCATCAGCAAAATGAATCTGCAGTTTAGAATGAACGTGTCTGCCTCACCAAATGAGAGTGGTTCCCATTGGATCGTTAACAGGTTCAATCCCCAAAGGGAGAAAGACAACACAAGTAACAACAAAACTAATTAGCAAAACCCGAGTAAGCCACTACCGACATTCTGTCGATAATATACACACATAATATGATACGAGGAATTAAAATTCATTTCTTGTACTACTTCATATGCTATCAAATATTCTTTTTCACTATATGAATATTATCATGTAATCCATGCTTACACATAGTTCAAGTACACATATCCATACCCACTCTGTTACGCATGTCATAAGCGTTTCTTTTATTTCGTTTCCACTAGCTAGACATATAAATCCCATTTCACCATTTGAGAACAAGTTGGAAATAAAACACATCAACGAACATATTTGTTATGCTAAGATATGACACACATTTATTGTTATACACCATCTCAAAATTATGTATATAAGTCCAAACCTCTCACATTTACACGCCTCATACAAACATATATTAAGAACACCACATGCAGACCAAACTACTAGTCATCCAATCATTATCAAGTGCAACTCAAATCAGCAACCCATAATGCATATCATATATCACGATGATAACTCATTCTCTTCCTACTCACTATTTCGGAATACTGAAAATAAACATGATCAAGTCAAGCACATACCAAATCTAAATAAGCATTTACCAATTTTAAGATAATAAAAAGTATAACAATGACACAAGTAAACTCACCTCACTTTGTTACTACATTTTCATCAAGATCAAACATATATAGTACCACTATTTTAGAAAAGTGACAATAATTAGTTTGTGAATCACTTTATGACTTACAAATAATAATCAAGCAATTCAACATAACCAGCATATAACATAACCACACAATTAACCATCAGGCCTCATCTCGAGTCTTTCCATTCATTTTTTCTCATTGTATGCATAGACCAAGCATAGGCCCTAAATGAATCATAACAGTATCACATTCATCGATCTTACATTCAATCAAACTCATAATGAAACTCATGCATACAACAACATCAATTTCGTTGCCATTATATATTCATTCCATTTTATTGGAGGGAAGAGAACGACAGTAGGTCCGGTCACCGGCCAACCTACTTACGAGGTGAGACAAAAATCAGGCCGGTCACAAAAATAATATCACATTGCTGCCAGCATAACAATATTAATCACATTACCTTTGGTGTGCACACTTTCCTTACCGGGCGCCTAGTAACCAAGTGACTAGAACTTACTAGCAAGTAAGGGGCGATAAACAATATCCGCAGTAGCCGCCCGTCACCATGGGTAAAAATGGACTAGGGGAATACAATCTCATGTATCGACCGCAAAAAGGTCAAGGCCCTATTCAACGCCTCATATGGTATCCCGACAATACCTCAATCGGCTTCTAGCCCTCATTGTCTTTCACTTTAAGTGATTAGTGTTTTAAGAGAGTGATTGAGTAAATTGATCATATACAATTAAAATACAACAACAAGCAGTAATCTCATCATTTTTTATACATCTCTCATCATATACAATCCGTATGGACCAACGGGGCACTTCTCATCATCATTTCGCAATATAACTCAGATCATTCATGAGACTCTTCTCATGAGACCAAGCACATCATAGTTCAATAGCTCGCAACATATTTCATAAACAATCATAAGTTCACGATGCAATCAATTATCGTCTGGTATGATGGGCTCTCTACAACATCGCTATTCCAATATTCACCTTTACCATGCATGTATGCATCATGATCCACACAACATATATAGACGCAAGTCCATTAATACAAGTGACATAATGTGGTCGACGACACTAAACTCTAGTTTGACTCATGAATCATATTTTCATTACAAGCGATAACACCTCACATGTAAATACACACACATAGTAAGTGCTATTAATTGTCATGGTTGTAAGCTTAGCACCGTTTCAAATTTACGTAATGACAAGGTCAACTTAGATCATGAACATACCTGGACTAATATACATCTAAATCAAATCATCACATCCAAAGCACTTTAAAATGGATATCATAGAACACGGATACACGTGGTGGTTAAAGCTTCTATTCATTAAGTTAATCTATTTACACCATGGAATCCATATAATGTATACTTAGTCGTGACTCAACATTACTTAACATCTTTTATACAACAAGGACTAGAGTTCACTTAGTTTAAGCTCATCCTATGACTCAATTTAACAAGACCAAGACTCGACAAAGTGTATTCATATCAAGTCATGGGATCTATTCACTTAACTCTTTTATTTATTCATGGTTGTCCAAACCTATAATTTCCCGCTTCCAAGCCATATCATTCTAAACATAAGTCAAGCCAACTTAGACATTATAGATTTATCCTCTTATAATGGTCAACTATTCTAACTTTCGATTTTAGACTTAGAACTTACCACCCATGTACTATAACACCTCACATTTATGCTTTTACCATCTTATCAATAGTAATTCTCTTGAATTACACAGATTTAAGTTAACTAGTTCAAATATGAAGGGTCATAGTTCTAGTGTCACTAAGTGACGGTCTATAAAATACTTACGAAAAAAACCTTCTTTTAGTACAAATCCAAATCACACACATAGGTCCAACTATTCATCTTAGGTCTCAATATTTACTCATACCATACTAACCAAACCAAACCAAACCAAACCAAACCAAACCAACAATGGTACAGGTAGGCCAATTTAATAGACATTCTCGGTTTTGGCAGCACAACAATGTTTTGATAATGTGGGCATAGCTTTCTCATACGAACTTGGATTTGGACATTTCAAAAAGTTGTGGAAAGCCCAAGATGAGAGCTACAAGTTTCATGTTTAAACGTTTCTCAAAATCAGAATATAACATGACAAAAACACCGCTACAAAGGTCAAGTGTCAAAGGTTTAGTGTCGATGGTTTACTGTTGATGAGCACGAGTTAGTACGTGGTGCGGAGCATGGTATTATGTGACTTTAAGTGCTATGGGTGTTAGAATTAAGTTGACTTTTTGCTAATTTGAGAATTAGAGCTTTTGTGCGAGAAGAAGACCATGGGCATTTCATCATGCCAAGCCATGCATTTTGGAGCGAGATCAAAGGCTTAGAAGTGAGCGGGAAATTCAGAATTAAGTGGAGGAGCACAGCGAATGGAGCTTCCAACAAGAGAAGAGCGTTGCGCGCACCCTGCCCGCTGCGTGCTTCCTTTGGTGTCTGACCAACCTCTTTCCCAAATTTTTGGTTGCACACTGCGCGCACCCTACGCTCTGCGTTCCTCTTCTCCTGTTTTTTTAGAGTTTTTCCACTTCTCCTGTTTTTCAGAGTTTTTCCAGACTGTTGTGCACGCTGCGTGCTTTCTTTGATGTCTGACCAACCCGTGTTCCAGATTTTTGGCTGTGTGTTGTGCGCACCCTGTGGTCTTCGTGCATCTTCTTTGGTTTTTCAGTGTTTTTCTAGGCTGTTAGGTGCGCGTTGCATGCTTCGTTTGCTGTTTGACAAACCTGTTTTTCAGATTTTTGGCTACGCGCTGCGTGCAACACGCCCAGGTTATTTCGTGATTCGCACAAGCTGCCGCCTTAGTCATTTTTCTGTTTTAAGTACTGGTATAAATAAGTTTTTGGAAGGTCTTTTTAGAAAAATCTCTAAACTTTTAGTTTACCTGTTCCTCTTCCCTTTTTCTTGAGTATTCTAATGGAGATTGTAGCTTAAAAGCTCCTCTCTTGGATTGATCAATTGAAACTACAGCTCCAAGATTGTGAGATTCTCAACTCTTCTACTTTATCTTGACTATTGTTTCATTACTTGCTATTATTTCTTGATCTTTACATATTTTAGACTTGGAGGCCTACGTGTTTATCATTTGTATTGATCTATTGCATTGCTAGACTTAAGAGTAGATTCGCTGCATTGATCTTATTTCATGAGTAGCAACTAGAACTTGTATTGTTTTACTGATTCAACCTTGCTAGTTCTAGGGGTTTGGAATATCTTGTTGGATAATCCCGGTGTGAGATTATCCATTTGCTTATTGGTTCTCTATTTGTTAATGCTTCTTGTGGATTGAACTTTGATGCTGATTGGGTTAGGTTATCCATTGGTTAGGGTATTGTAGTTACACTAATCGTGCTACGTTACTTCACTTGAGGAGAACTGAAGGGTCACTCCTTCAAAATAGGTTATCCATTGAAGAGAGTTTGTGTTTCTGTGATCAACCGAAAGAACAGTAGTGGATATTGATCAAGCCAATAATTGTCTCTTATTGATTCCCCATTACTTATTTGATTGTTTTTTACTTATTATTTGTGCAGATTTTGTCTCTTGTTATTGCAACCCATTTCGAGATAAACCCTCTTTTTGGTTACTTAATTTACATTAGAGAGAATTGAGAAAATCCCTTTCCCTATGGATATGATCCCTGCTTCTATTACTAAGTTAATTTGGAGTAGTAGGTTTTATATTTGATTTTGGCAATACGACTTAGCCGCATCAAATCTTGGCGCCGTTGCCGGGGATGGGCGTTATTTTTGTGATTCTTTTTGGTGTAGATTTTTGGTTTAGTTGCTAGTTGCTTGGTTTGTTTTTATGGTTTACACCTGTTCTACTACCATGAATATGTGCAGCTAGATCCCGAAATTGAACGTACTCTTCGCAGGTTAAGGGCGGAACTAAGGAGATTGGGAGCGCTTCAACAAATTGGTAGCAAGTTTCCCTTACCACGGCTATACCGAGCTAGATTGTCTTTTGTACTTCTATGGGGGTCTGAGAGAGGATGATTCAATGATGATTAATGCCTTGAGTGGTGGGGGATTCCTCAAAAAAACCCCAGCCGTTGCTAGATCTATGATTCAAGATCTAGCCGAGGGGTCACGATAGTTTGTGAGGAAGACTTCAAGGAGAGGGAATGTATCTAGTGTTGAGAGTTTGGAACTTTGGAATCAAGTATCATCTTTGACTTCATTAGTCAAAGAGTTGGTAGTGGACAAGAAGAGGGGTTCAGTTCAAAGGGTGTGTGGTACTTTTCCGACAGTCATCCTACCGAGGTGCGTCCTACACTTCAAGAGGACACCGTCGAAGATGTGAATGCGGTGGGTTTTCAAGGCCAAGGTGGTCAACGGAAGTATGATCCCCATTCCAACACTTACAACAAAGGGTGGAGGGATCACCCAAACTTTCATTGAGATAATGATCAAGGAGGCCAACACAGCCAACAATATCAAAGGCAACCTTACTCTATGCCTCAAGGGCAAGGTTCTAGTTCGGAAGCATCAATGGCAACCCTACTCAATTTCCTTGCCAAGAGTGTCACCATGATGCAAAGGAATATGGTGCAATTATGAGATGAGACACGAGCTAGCATTACAAACTTGGAGAAACAGATGACCCAAGTGTTGGGTGTCGTGAATAGGTTGGAGTCTCGGGTTTCGGGTAATCTTCCATCTCAACCGGAGCTCAAACCGAGGCAACAAGTAATCGCAATCACTTTGAGAAGTGGTAAAGAGCTGAAAGAGGTCAAAAAGGCCATGGTTTGTGAGCTAGAGGGAGAAAGAGAGGTACTTTCCAAAACACCCGAGGAAGAAGTTGTTCCATTACCATTGATTTCTATTGAGAAGGAGAAGAAGGCTCCTTGGCCAGTTTACAAGCGCGAACCAACATTTTCCGAGGCATTGAAAGATACACAAAGAGGAGAGTGTGACAAAGACATCTATGAGATCTTCCGTAAGAGTGAGGTAAACATTCCTCTTCTTGACATATTGTAAAAGATTCCTAAATATGCTAAATTTTTTTAAGAAATATGTACTAATAAGTGTAAGCAAAGATTGAACAGAGCACAAAAAGTCAAGGTCAATGAATGTGTGTCGGCAGTTTTTTCAAAGAAGACTTTCTCCAAAAGAAAGTGACCCGAGCATTTTCACTGCCCCATGTGTTATTGGTGAGGACCATGCTAGATTTGGGTGCTTTCATTAATGCTTTGCCTAACTCTTTGTTTGAGTCCTTGAAACTCGATGAGTTGGTTAAGACTAAAGTTGTGATTGATCCAATTAGTTGACCATTCTGTTGTGTACCCTAGGGGGGTGGTGGATGATATTTTTGTTAGAGTTGGTATTTTGATCTTCCTGACTGATTTCTATGTGCTAGATATGGAACATGATAAGCATGCCGCTCCTATCATTTTGGGGTGGACTTTTATGAAAACAACTAGGACTAAGGTTGATGGGTATACTGGCTCTCTGACAATGGAATTTGATGGGTTTAAAGTGGAGTATAACATTTATGATTCCACGAAACATCCTAATGATGATTCATCTTTGTACTCAATGGATTTGGTAGAGCCTTTGACATGAGAGGTATTTGAGTTTGATGGTGACGAGGATGAGCAAAAAGTTGGGCGAGGCTAGTGTGTCGATGCCTAGTGTCTAGTATGTCATGAGTGTCACGATGCTGAAGTATTTTGATGTTCCGAATACCCATGCTCGACTTCCTATTGTACCATCTGGTACGCAGCCGTCTGCACTAACCGTCCCTTCAGACAAGTGTGTGTCGTCTATCTTGCAGGAGACAAAGAATGAGGCGAGGAAGAATGTGGCATGGCATGATAAGCTCATCTTTCAAAAGGACCTTAGTGTTGGTCAAGAGGTCCTTTTTTCCCAATCGCGCTTCTGATGGTTTTTTGGTAAGTTGAAGTCTCGATGGGTCGGACCATTCACTGTGACCAAGGTGCACCCACACGGAGCGGTGGAGATTGCTAGTGAATCCATTTCTATGGGGTTCATGGTGAATGGTCAGCGATTGAAGCCGTATTATGAGGGATTTGTGTCTAAGGAAGTTGAGAATGTGGTTGTTGAGTAACCCGTATATGAGTGATTCCTTCGAAAAATTGGAGTCGAGCCAACGACGTTAAAAAAGTGTGCTACCCGGGAGGAAACCTTATTTTTATTTTACTTTTCGGTTCTTTCTTTTTACTTTGAATGTGAGTTTATGCTTGTTTTGGCCTTTGGGTTGTGTGTTGTCACAGATGTGCTTTGGATTGAAGAGAGGAAGTTTTGAACAATGCCTTTCTCGTGCCTAGGAAGTGGCAAGACAGAATGGGAAGCACGCTGCACGCCTCCAAAATGAGGGCGGAAACATCAAGGAAAGAACGTAGCGTGCACCAGGCCTTGCTACGCGCTTCCAAGACTCAAAAAAGAAAAAAAGTGAAACATGCACGAACAGAATGGAAAGCGCGCTGCGCGCACCCAGCTGGACGAAATAAACGGGCTTTCGCCCTTTCTTTTCCTTTACTTCTCAACCCTATTCTCTTTTTATCCATCTCTATCACATCCTCCCTCTACTCAAAACTACCCAAAAACTCCATTCCTTTTTTATTTCCATTACCTCATACACTTCAACATCACAATCTCTTCCCAAACACTAAACCCACAACCCATAAATTGCCATTTTGTTCAATTCAGATCTCAAACCCTATAATTTGGGGGTTTTCGATTTCAAGGCGATGGGAGTGATTCAGTGTGAGGGAGGCAGTTTTACACTTCAATTTTGGTTTTCTTTGTTCGACACATTTTCTGTGGCACTATGGTCCTGGTTTGGTCGGTTTGTTTCCTTCCCCCTCATCTTCATTGGTTGTCATATTCTCACTTTGAGGACAAAGTGTTGTTTTTGTGTGGGAAATAGGATATCTATCCATTGTACATGTATATATGTTTGCTTATTTGTTCTACATTTTTGTTTTACAAAAAAAAAAAAAGTGAAAAAAAAAGACGAAGAAAAAAAGAAAAAAGAATGAGGCCGCTAGATTAAAAACCTACAAGAGCGAGCGATTGAAGCAAAAGAAAGGCCATGATTTGTGTGAGGTTGTGAGCTCAGAAGAAAAGAGAGATTAGGATGAAAACCCGCAAGGGCTCCTAGGCAAAATGAGAGATGAAAAGAATAGAAAAAATTGCAGAGTTGAAAATTTTGATTCTTCTTATTTTCCGGAGCAGTGTCATAAGTGGAGACAAAAAGGTTGACGGGTTAGACTAGGTTCTCGTTGGATGTAAGAAGGGAGCTCGAGTAGTGTTTGGTTTGTTTGGTGAATGTACATTCATGATGGCTTTTGGATGATTATGTTTAATTAATTGGTGGTGTGATTGTTGAAGGGAGCACTAGCTAAGGTACCTTGAGATTACATCGGTGTCTTAGTTGGTTTTGATTTCTGGGGTCGAGTTAGAGGAGTTGGGAGGAGGAAATTTGATTGGGTGTGACCTTGGAACCTTTGAGATCATTCGGGTTTCAAGTCTCACTTTATCTTTTGGTCGTTGGGAGGTTTGGTTGGGTGAAGGTAGGATGATTTCTTTTAGGTTCGTTGTTGGTACTACTTTGTGTTTTGAGGTTTCCCGATGTTTGATTTGCTTGAGGCCAAGCAAAGTCTAAGTGTGGGGAAATTTGATGACCACGAGTTAGTACGTGGTGCGGAGTATGGTCTTATGTGAGTTTAAGAGCTATGTGTGTTAGAACTAAGTTGATTTTCCGTTAATTCGGGAATTAGAGCTTTTGCGCATGAAGAAAACCATGGGCATTTTCGTCATGCCAAGCCATGCCTTTTGGGGTGAGATTGAAGGCTTAGAAGTGAGTGGGGAATCCAGAGTAAAGTGACGGAGCACAGCGAATGGAGCGTTCAGCAAGAGAAGAGCGTTGTGCGCACCCTGCGTGTTGCGTGCTTCTTCTCCTGTTTTTCAGAGTTTTTCAGGACAACTGTGTGCATTGTGCGCACTCTGCGCGTTGTGTGCTTCCTTTACTATCTGACCATTCTATTTTCCAGATTTTTGGCAGCGCGCTACGCGCACCATACGCGCTAAGCGCCCTAGGTTACTTCGCGATTCGCGCGAGCCACCGCCTTAGTTATTTTTATGTTTTACATAGGTTTTTTTGAAGGTGTTTTTAGAAAAATCTCTGAACTTTTTATCATCCCTTTTTTTTAGTATTCTAATGGAGATTGTAGCTTAAAAACTCCTCTCTTGGATTGATCAATTGAAACTACTAATTGAAACTACTGCTCCAAGATTATGAGATTCTCAACTCTTCTACTTTATCTTGACTATTGTTTCATTAATTGCTATTATTTGATGATCTTCCATGTTCAGACTTGGAGGCCTACTTGTTTGTCATTTATCTGCTAGACTTAAGA
>ONZA01018242.1:633-14077 GCA_900322205.1 Kewa caespitosa
ATCAAGATAATTTTGGGACGAAGGTAGTATAAATTAGTTTTTCTTAATTGTTATGTACCATAATTTTAAATTCTTCAAAGTATGAAAATTCTATTGAAATATAAATAAACAAAAAAAATATGTGTACAAATAACAGGAGGAAGCCCGTCCGGGCGGGCCAGTTCACTAGTGGTTGTAAATGGACGGACTTGTAAAAATCTTTACTAAATTGATGTGGATGATTGCTAGAACTTATAGTGGTTCAAGTTGTAGCATACTTGTAAATTCATGTCCCCAAATAGTGTAACCCATCATATACCATTTTGTCTGTACATAAAAGCATGAATATGTATCTATGGAACTATATGAAAAATTCTTGCACTTTTTTTTTTTGGCACAAAAATACCTGTAGTTGAAACTCCTCTATTTCATCCCTCTCTCGTCAACTATGGTGACATCAACGATACGTTGTCTATGTATGGCTAAACTTGCCATAGATTCTTTTCATTGCCATGGTCACATCAGCCATACAATGGTATACTACTTGTGCGAATTACAACATAACATATGTTTAGTTTTATGATAGTTATGGCCATACTTTCTCCATTGTGGCTCACATAGTAGTAACAAGACACTAATTATGGTAGGCGATGCCATAATCACCAAGTTCCAAAAGAGAAGAAAAAAAAAAAATAGATAAAACGCTAAGCGCTGGTTAAATTTGACCATTTCTGAATTTTTTTCTTTTTTTTCACATTAGGGTTTTTTTTCCATGTGACAAAAAAAAATAAAATAAAATACAAAAAAGAAGGACACTAGTTTTGCTTGTGGTGAGGAGTGCACATAGATGACCTATTAATAAAAGTTCACATATTGCATATTTTCTTAGATTAAACAATGATACAAATAGGATTGATTTTGGTACTCCCCTCCATGCCTAAAGTGCTTACTTCTTGGTATCTTGTACTCTGAGTGTGTTCAAATCATATGTAGTGACCTGGAAAAAACTAAACTGAACTGAACTATAAACTAATCTGAACTGAATTAAATTGAACTGAATGCTAGTTAAAGTTAAGATTAAAATATCTCGAACTGAACTGAACTGAACTAAAATAAACTGATCTAAGCTGAACTGAATTGTATGCACTACAGATGAACTAAACAAAGCCTCTCTCATCGCATGAAATACCACTTTCTTGAGTTTTTACAATATAGTTGATTATTGTAGATATGGCCCAACTTATGTAATATGGTTTGACTTACTCTGCTCACATTAAAGAAAAGAAAGAGCATGCATTCAACCGAAAAGAAAGAGCATTCAACATGATTGTTGTGTTTGTTGACAATGCAGTACATCCTATGGACTATTTAAGTGAGTTGCCTTGACATGGTTTTTGTTACTACAAGATTTCCAGCTAAAAGACGAAGACATTCAGAAAGACGCGCGAGCTTAGAAAGACATCTTCCAGCAGAACGATAAATCTTCCAGTAGAACGATAAGTCCTTCAAGAAGACTCAGCAAAGCTATAACTAATTTGACCGGGTCTGACGGCTTGTGAGTAACAACTAGCAAGCTAAATTACTGGTTAGTTAGTGCTTGGCCTGGGGATAAGAAGGAATAAACAGTCGACTAAAGGAGAGGTGTCCGTTGGAAGAAAAGTCAGGTACAAGATACTGGGGATTGAGGCCTAGAAACAAGGAAGTGCCGGGAATATAGGGACAAGCTGCTGGACATGGTTCGACGGTCATGGATTTTGATATATATAAGGAAAATAAGCCTAAAAGAGGAGGACACTGCATAAATCGCTCTCAACTACAATCACATCCATTATTCTCAATTCATTGCTCTCATTATTACTTGTTGTCTTTGAAATCTATACACTACAATAGTCCTTCTGTTCCTGCTATAGGGTCATCCTTGTAATCAACAAATACATCATAGTGGAAGCTTTTTCCTGTTGGAGGTAGATCCCAATCGAGGTTTTTTCCTATTAAAGGGTTTCCTCGTTAAAAGATCGTGTGTCATTTATCGTTTCAAGTTATTTACATTCATTTCATTCGTTTTTGGTTAGGACGTCTTTTTGATCAATAGGTTAATTAACTCACTCATTCCTCTCAAAACGACACTTACATATTTTTACCAAAACAATTTGGCGCCCACCGTGGGGCAATTAGCCTAAATATCATCATAAAGCATCCTAAACACATTACCTAACACACAGTATGGACTCATCCATGCAACCCAAGAAGGACGCCGGGAAGAAACCTATCCAGGCTACGCCTTCTTCGACACCTCAAAGCACTCAGCCAGTGCTCAGCAGACATTGGGAATGTCCTCCACAATACCAGTCATCAGAGAGATCACTAAACCGGCGATATGCACGATTCCGGCAACCGCACCACTTTCCACATTGTTTACCAAGCCGGTCACTCAGAAAGGTGGAGATATCCGTCAAAAGACTTCAAGCAATGCGGACATGATGTCGTACATTTCGGAGATATTGGAAGTCCAAAAACCCCAGAACGAGAACATCCAGAAGCTGACTCAGGAGAACCAATAACTGAAGGCTACTTTGGAGACGAAGACCCCACCATCGAAGGAATCTGTAAGAAGGGATCTCAGCAAGGTCGTGCCAATGACCACGTTAGGCACCCCGCAAATGACAGCAATTGGCCCGCTTGACTTTCAACAAGTCTCACCATTCATCTCGTCATTCTCGATTGGACCTTCACAGTTATTCAGTACTCCAGAGTCCATATCTTTCCCAATCTCTTCTGGAGTGAACCACAAATCATTGGAGATGGCCTCTCATCAGAAAGGAACCCTTCGAACCATCACTCCTTCGTTCGACGTCAACAACGGGAACGATCCTGTGCGAGATGAAATGCTGCGCGGTAGGTAGAACCGCTGGACGACCGAGAATATTTCCATTCCCGATCTATCAGGATCTCAACCCATATCTAGTAACTTTGTCAATAGTATTAATAGTCTTATTGCCAATAACAATGATACTGCAGGTTTATTGCAATCTATGATGACGTACATGAAGTCCTTGGAAGACATGATGCGCAAGATCCCAAGAGCACCACAACCAATAGAACGAGTGTCTTCCACCACGTACGCCAAGACCCCCTTCATCGACGAGATGAAGGCAATAGAACTACCAGAAAGGTTCAAACCACCAACCATGCCGTCATACGATGGAACCAATGACCCAAGGGAGCACATCATGATTTACCAACAAAGGATGATAGTCCTGCTCATCCCCTGTCATCTAAACAAAGCATATCTTTGTAAAGGGTTCAGCTCCACCTTGACGGGTTCCGCCTTGGAATGGTACCTGAACCTGCCTAAAAGACATATATCAAACTTTGCAGATTTCGCCAACAGCTTCCAATCCCAATTCTCCACAAGTCGCAAGATGGAAAAAAGATCTAGTTATCATACCAAGTCGTTAAGATGCGAGGAGAATCCCTAAAATACTACCTGGACCGGTTCAATAAAGAAGTGATCGCCATCCCAGATTGCGACCAAACAACTGCAATTGAAGTAGTCTGCCAAGGTATAGAAAGAGATTCTGATTTCTATGATGAACTAACAAATATCCATGCAGTTGTTTTGAGGATGTTAGGAACAAAGCGGCACCCTTCATACGTGTGGAAGAAGACAGAGCACTAAGACCCGAAACCGTAGACCATGAACGAATAAGCAAAAAGATGACGACTAGCAAACCTCACTAGAGTAAGTCGAAACCATATGACACGCAAGTAAACTTTGCTGGACAATCTTCCCAAAAAGACTGGAAAAATGACCTGAGTCTACCACAAGAGATAAGGGAACATAACTTTTGTGTTAATCCTAGTACTTTGGTTTACAAATTAGAAGACCTGGGCTGCAAAGTAAGGTGGACCAGAAGGACTGACAAACCTGCAGGTTATCGGGACAAATCAAAATGGTGCGACTTCCATGCTGACATCAGTCATACAACTGAAGAATGTATCGCGCTTAGGAAGGAAGTGGCTCACTTACTAAAGAACAGGCATCTGAAAGATCTGATGAGAAAGAAGGACGATGTCCAAGATGATCGAACAGAACAACCCTCTAAGCCCACCAAGGTTGTCAGATACATCTCAGGAGGATCAGATATTTGCAGTGTGTCATACTTAGCAGCAAAAAGAGTTTCAAAGGAAAATTATATGCGGAGACCAAAAAGACCGAGCAAGCCAAGGAGATACAATCAACAAATAACCTTCATGAGTCAGATAGAGAACACATCCATGAGTATCATCACGATGGTCTGGTGATTCCTCTACAAATAGGTTGTGCCCTCGTCAAAAGGATATTGATAGATGGAAGAAGTTAAGTCAACCTGATCATGACCAACACCCTGAAGGAAATGGGAATCGAAGAAGAAAACATCATAAAGAATTCAGTCGTGCTTGTAGGATTCAGTGGAGAAACAAGGCAAACTCTTGGCCACGTCTTTCTACCAACAAATGCATGTGGGGTAAATTCTTTCGAAAAATTTCTGTAATAGATTACTTGTCTTCCTACAATGTTTTGCTGGGCAGGCCTTGGATACACAACTTGGGAGCAGTGCCGTCGACCTACAATCAATGCGTCAAATTCCCAAGCAACTCATGAGTGCAAGTGATAAGAGGTGACTCAAAGGTAGCTCAAGAATGTTACAAACTCTCCCTCAAACCAAGCACTAGATGGAGGGAGAAATAGCAATTAAAGCACTCACGGATCCAAAGTGTACTCCAAGAAGAACCCAAGCAGAATCTAGAAGACGTCATTTTGGATCCGTCAAATCCCGAAAAGAAACTACAAATAGGCAATGACGTACCCCCTAAGATCAGGCCAAGCTTGGTACGTTTCCTGAAAGACAGAGCAAGTTGTTTTGCATGGATCATAATGATATGAAAAGAATTAGTTCGGATGTTATTACACACAAGCTCAACATCGACCCAAAAATCACACTAGTGCAACATAAAAGAAGAAAATTTGCCCCATAAAGGAATCAAGTTGTCAATGAAGAGACTGACAAACTCAAAGAGACAGGTATGATAAGAGAAGTGATGTACCCTAAATGGTTAGCTAACGTTGTGGTTTTCAGGAAGAAGAACGAAAAGTGGAGAGGGTGTGTAGACTACACATACCTCAACAATGCATGCCCAAAGGATCCCTTCCTGTTGCCTCATATAGATACCATGGTGGACGCAACAGCAGGACACGAGATCTTGACATTCCTGGACTCTCAGAGCGGATTCAACCAAATTCAGATGAATGAATCAGACAGAGAAAGTACGGCCTTCATGACCGAACGAGGAATCTAACGCTACAACGCCATGCCATTCGAATTGAAGAACGCTGGAGCAACCTACCAAAGACTGGTCAACATGATGTTCAAAGAGCAGCTGGGAGACACCATGGAAGTCTACATCGACGGCATGGTCGTGTAGTCCGAAACCACTGAAGATCATGTCAAACACTTGGCGACCGCGTTCGACATTTTAGAGGTATACAATATGAAACTAAATCCTACTAAGTGTATGTTTGGCGTGTCTTCAAGAAATTTTCTAGGCTACATGGTGATGAAAAGGGGAATGAAAGCAAGTCCGGAGCAAATCAAAGCCATCCTTGGGCTACAACCTCCAAAAACAATGAAGGACATACAATGTCTCACAGGAAAAGTGGCAGCATTGAACAGGTTCATCTCCAGATCGTGAGAACGATGCAAGCCTTTCTATGACGTCCTAAGAAAGAACCAGTTATTTGAATGGACGACTCAACATGATGAAGCATTAGAAGAGTTAAAAAGATACCTAAGCACTCCACCCCTATTGTCCACCCCTAAACAAGGTGAACCCTTTTATGTATACCTCTGTGTAACTGAAAAAGTTGTGTCTGCAGTGTTAGTACGAGAAGAAGACGGTCTACAAAACACCGTTTATTATGTGAGTAAAAGTCTATTAGATGCCAAAACAAGGTATGGTCATTTAGAAAAAATAAGTCTTAGCATTAGTTATGTCCTCTGCAAAACTTTGTCCATACTTTGAAGGACAGAATATTTTTGTTAGAACTAATTTTCCTATTAAGTTTGTTTTGCGAAAACCAGAATTGTCGGGGAGAATGGAAAAATAGTCAGTACAACTAAGAACGTATCAAATTGCATACGAACCTAGAACAGCAATCAAATCCCAAGCCTTAGCAGACTTTGTGGCTAATTTCAGTCCCAAACTGGAAAACGAAGCAAAAGCGGAAGTGCAGCACCTAACAGGAGAAAACGTGACCCAAAAATGGACACTATTCACTGACGGAGTAGAAAATGTCAGGGAAACAGGGCAAGGTGTCATCCTGAAATCGCCACAGTCGGACATAATACCCCATGCTATAAGTTGCGAGTTCAAAACGACCAACAACGAAGCGGAATATGAAGCATTGATCGTTGGGCTCAACATGGAAACATAACTAAAGATCAAATACCTTGAGGTAAATTTTGGTTCGCTCTTAATTGTCAATTAAGTTAACGGTTCGTATACTGCAAAAGACTTCAAAATGATTGCGTATTTAGAAAAGGTAAAAAGACTAGTGAACACTTTTGAGAAATTTGAGTTAAAGCAGATTCTTAAAGACCTTAACACTCAAGCCGACGCTTTAGCATCTCTGGGATCAAACTTTAACCCAACTAATTTAAGCTTAATACCGATCTTACACCTGCTATCCCCATCCATCTCCAAAGAAGGTAAAGAAATCGTAACAGTCCAAAATTCTATATGCGAGACTAACATGCAGGAAGATGGCTGGATAAGACCTTACATTGAATATCTCAAGGAAGACAACGGCCCAAACACGACAATCCACCCGCGGTCATTCAGAATGAAGGCATCCAAGTTTGTCCTGATGGACGACATCCTTTTCAGAAAGTCAGTAGCCAGTCCTTATCTTAGATGATTGGAAAAGGATCAAGCTCAAGAGGTCCTAAAAGAACTACATGCAGAAAGATGCGGAAATCATGCAGCTGGGCATAGTTTATCAAACAAAGCACTCACAATAGGCTACTTTTGGCCGACAATGCGGAAGGATGCAATCGAGTACGCTAAAAGATGCGACGCATGTCAAAGACACGCTCCAGAAATACACCAACCCCCAGAACCACTCCACTCAGTCTCTACTCCATGGCCATTCATGAAATGGGGAATGGACATCGTTGGAAAATTACCACAAACATCATGACCGACTATTTCCCAAAATGGATTGAAGTGGAAGCATACAGTCTAGTAAGGGACAAAGAAAGTAATTTCCTTTATCAAACGTAACATCATTTGCAGGTTTGGCGTACCTACTGTAATCGTCTGTGACAACGGATCACAATTCATCAGCAATAAGACGAGGTCGTTTTGTGCCAAATGGAACATCGAACTACACACTTCAATGCCCAGACATTCCCAAGCTAACGGTCAAGCGAAATTGAGCAACAAGATCATCGTCAACAATCTGAAGAAAAGGCTAGAAGACAGAAGAGGAAGATGGGTCGATGAGCTACCCATGGTACTATGGGCTGACAGAATAACGCCAAAAAGTTCAACAGGCCGACAAACACCGTTCTTGTTAGTCTTTGGTTGTGAAGCAGTAATACTTGCAGAAATTATGGTCCCTACTCAGAGGTGTGGCTTGAATACTCAAAGTATTAATAACTTTGAACTTGCAGCAAGGCTAGATACTGTGGACGAACTCAGAGAGTCGGCTAGCATAAGGTTAGTAGCTTATCAACAAGCAGTAGCCAGAAGCTACAACAAGAATGTCAAGATCAGGACGTTCAGAATAAGGGACATGGTAGTGAGGAAGGCGTTTCAAAATACCAAAGAGCAGGACGCTGGAAATTTGGCCCCAACATGGGAGGGTCCATATCTCATAGAATCCATTACAGGAATGGGAGCCTACAGATTGATGACGTTAGAAGATAAGTCAATTCCTAGAAGTTGGAATGCTATTAACCTAAAAATTTATTTTATGTGGAATAGTTCTCATCAATGTCCACCAAGACGGAAACTCTAAACCGTGATGATCCAAGAAAGGTATGAACTCTAAACTCATTTTCCATCTTATTTCTTTTACAAAATTTACTTCTTCAAGTGATATTACTAACTTAAGCATCGGAGGGTTGTTGGATAAAGCCAACGACCACACTAAATGATCACTGTCTTGAAGAAAGAGTAGAACTCAATACTACAAGACAGGGGGACAAAGATATATTAAGTGTCCTACCTGTCAAAAAGAGTCGTCAACAAGACCATACAAACGTCTACATGACCACACAAACATCTACAAGACAACACAAACATGATCTAAAAGACCATACGAACGTCTACAAGTAAGTTTCTTTACTTACTAACATTAAATGCGCACACAACAGTATGCAAGTCATGCATAAGCACGACACACACACATACACATCTGAATTAATGAGTGCAGAATGTCATAACTCAAAATTCAGAAAAATGCATTCCAAAACGACAAACGCATGCATTTTATAAGTCAAACAGACATAAACAAGAATGTTCCAAAAAAACTCCAAAAAGGGCCACATAATTACCAAATTGTTACCTCTGCCCCCATTGACAGAGTACAATACAAACCAAATTGTCAAAGAATGGCATACCATCCCTTCAAAATAAAACAAAAACAAACAAACTAATTCTCTTGCACAACGCCGGCATTAACATCAACATCCTTCTGAGTAGGAATGGAGGAACCTTCAACGCCATCAACAGGAGCATCAATAGAAGCATCGACACCTTCAGGAATAGGCGTCAAGGATCTCTATGGCAACATCAACAGCAACCTTCTAAGATATCTCCTTAAACTCGTCATCGATCTTGACAACCTCTCCAAAAACTCCTTAAGGCAGCTAGAGTAGTCCCACTCCTCATGCTTCCCTTGAGCATACTCTTCCATAGCTTCCACACGACCACGCCAACTGAAAAATAGAGCATTCTCCTTATTCTCAATCTAAAGATCTTTGTGCTTGTTGTTCAGCAACTCGTAGTCGTCCGAAAGTTTCTTGATGCAAGCATTTGCCTCAGTCCTCTCTTTAGACAAGATGGACGTCGACCTCACTCTCCAACAGCTGAACCCTCTTTTTGCAAGCCAAAGAAGCCTGCAATGCCTGCCAAAATAGCCAAAACATCATCACCAGTTATCAGCAGCAAGCACAACAAAAGTACAAACATAGAAGATATACCTTCAGGCCAGAAGCAATGCAGTCCTCCAAGGAGTCTTTCACTGACCGTCCCCCATAAAGGCGATCAACACTGTCCAGCAAAAGGGACTCCAGTTGCACAGAAGGACCAGCTGATGTGCTACTCTAAGTGGTCAGACCGATGACAGGATCGACTTTACGGCACTTAGAATCTGGAAGCGCAGAAGGAGGCTTCATTGTCGCAGTGTTGCTCCCATAAGTCGCAGAAGCTTCCTTCTTGACCTTCATCATGTCAGCAACACTCTTTTCTCGGATTGAAGAACGGGTCGCTCTAGAACCTACATTCCAAATGCTGACTAGTCCAAATAGTTCAATACTGTGGAAACTTTGAAAACGGAAATAGCAACAACAATACATACCATTTGACATTTCGGATTCAGTCCTTTTTGACAACGACTACTCAGCAATGGAACTTGGAAGATCAAGCTCTCCAAGACAACCACGGAATGTTCTCTCAGACACTGGGATTTTCAAGAATGCCTCAAGACGATCAAGAGATTCTCTACCCTTCCCCAAACCTTTAGAACCGATGTTTGCAAAAAACACAAGTAAGCCACAAAAACTTCAGACCAACTTTGCAAAAGAAAACATTGTCAAATGTCAGAAAATACCTCCACTAAATCAAGTGTCGTTTAGAAGAACTCCATGATCTCCCAACGATTCCTTATCGATAAACATGTACATTTGTAACCACTTGTGGTCGTTTGTATCATTCAAGCCATGAATTAAAGCCTGAACACCCTCTTTCTTTCTAAACTGAAACCTACTTAGCTCACTACCCCTCAAGTGATAGTACACAAATATGTCCTCTAGCAAAACCTCAAGCCCTCTTCTCTCACAAATGACATGAACAGAAAGAAGAAGTCTCAACATACCAGGAACTAACTGACATGAAGCAATGGGGAAAAGCTCAAAAAAGTAACTAATAATTTTGGAAAAGGGAAAAGACAAAAACCCTTCTCAAAAGGGTACGCATACATACAGATGAACCCAGGAGACACCCAATCAGTACGAAAAGGTTCATATGGGACAATTACCTTACAGTCAGCCGGTAGAACACTAGACTCTTTGAGGGTTACAATATACACGGCATCTAGGTCATTCGGTACACTAGGCTTGCTCCCAGAATCAAGGATTCCAGTCGAGATGAACTCATGATCCTCAATTTTAACAGATTATGAATTACTCTTTGAAGCGATTGTCTTTTTACCCATGATTGCAGAAAGACAAAAAAATTCCAAAAAGACAGAGCTGACGAAAATACCTAAAGAGCAAACGCAAAATCAAACGTGGAGCGCTAACGCAAGAGGAGAAAAGCTTAATCAGAGAATGAGCTGAGAGTTTAGATGAAAGAGAAAAATTAAAGAATGAAAAAAGGGGTTAGGGTTTGGAATTCGGGGTGAATTTATAGATAGGAGGGTAAGTAAGAGTTGTGGTAGATATGGACTCTGCTTTTGCAGAGTAATAATGGATTAGACAGCTGCCCTGCAAAAGCTAATATGCGAGAATCGAGGAATTTTGAAATTGTGAAACGCTTTTCAATTTCAAAATTGGGGGACAATTGTTAGTACAAGATTTTCATCTAAAAGACGAAGACATTCAGAAAGACGTGCGAGCTCAGAAAGACATCTTCCAGCAAAACCACAAGTCCTTCAAGAAGACTTAAGCGAAACTGTAACTAATTTGACCAGGTCTAATGGCTTGTGAGTAACAACTAGCGAGCTAAATTACTGGATAGTTAGTGCTTGGCCTGGGGATAAGAAGGAATAAACAGTCAACTAAAGAAGAGGTGACCGTTGGAGGAAAAGTCAGGTACAAGATACTGGGGATTGAGGCCTAGAAACAAGGAAGTGCCGAGAAAATAGGGACAAGCTGCTGGACGTGGTTCCACGGTCATGGATGTTGATATATATAAGGAAAAAAAAAGCCGAAAAGAGGAGGACACTACATAAATCGCTCTCAACTACAATCACATCCATTATTCTCAGTTCATTGCTGTCATTATTACTCGTTGTCTCTGAAAACACTATACTACAATAGTCCTTCTGTTCGTGCTATAGTGTCATCCTTGTAATCAACAAATACATCATAGTGGAAGCTTTTCCCTGTTGGAGGTAGATCTCAACCGAGGTTTTTTCCAATTCAAGGGTTTTCTCGTTAAAAGATCATGTGTCATTTATCGTTTCAAGTTGTTTACATTCATTTCATTAATTATCGTTTAGGAAGTTTTTTCGTCAATAGGTTAATTAACTCACTCATTCCTCTCAAAACGACACTTGCAAATTTTTACCAAAACAGTTTTTTTCTTTGCAAATAGATTATGTTTAGTTATACTTTTTCCCTCTTGCATTTCAGAGGATATTACACAAGAAATTATAGAGGACATAAGCATGCGGCACACATTAGTTAAAAAAGTGAAGTGGATTGTATTGGTCATACACCTATATGTACTAAATTCCTAACTCCCTTGCGCTATCCAAGCAAGCAATTGTGGGTCCAATTCCCATGTTATTTTTGGACAAAAAGTAGACTTACGTTCCTTTGGTGTTGTTTTAGGTGGTGGGGGAAGTAGTAATCATGGCAGTGATGCTAGAGGGATACATGGCAGTGGTTGTAAAAGAAATCATGGTTATGTAGCATAGATATGCACTAGCCTGGATAATTTCTTCATTATAGCGGGATTAGAAGTCTTATCGTGAGACAAGAAATCATAGTTATTACTGCATTCAGTAATTACTGCATGCTTTCTAGTTGTGATGCCTATGCTTATAGCTACCAAACGGGTCGGTGCCATATTCCTAATAAGGTAAGTGGGTGTGATGGTTTAAATAATTTGTTATGTAATATATTATAACACATTTGACTAACATGTATGAAAAGCTTATGAAAATATTCATGTCTTAATTTCAAAATCTAACGCTAAAACTTCAATGATAACACTTTAAATCGGGGTGTCACTATCATAAGCGATCAATGATTGGATATGCATCAAGTTACATTTTTCTTGGAAATCAAGATAGTACACCTTTTATTTAACACAGAGACAATGTGAAATCTCTCACCAAAAAAAAAAAAAAAAATGTGAAATCAATATTTCAATGTCACTTAAGTCACTCTCAACATCGGTTTCTTCTTGCTTCAACAAAAATACCATTTTCTCAAATTAAACACATTCACATTTTGCCTAGGTTATTGTAATAAAGGGGTAGACCTACTTCTAATAATGTGTCACTTGCAACATTTACACCTAATAAAGTGTTATATATATCTTTTAATTAAATTATTCTTTACATATTATTTTAAGGTTGCATATTGGCTAGATATGGACGTGATCACACAATCATTCTTGCAATAAAGACATGGACGTGATCACGCGATCATTCTTGCAACGAATATCACTTTTGTAGCAAAAATATACTTTTTTTCGATCACCGTATTGTCTTTTCATTTTAGTGTTAATTATTACTTGAGATTTTTTATTTTATTTTTTTACAAAACTACCTCAATGTTTTCCTCTTTTGTAAGAAACTATCTAATAGAAACTCTTTTGTGTTTTTTTTTTTCTTTTAACAAAGTACCTACTAAGAGATAATACTTTGTCAAGGACTACCTAAATGGCAAAATTACCCTTAAAAGGGTCATGTATTTGACATGTGATTGGTTTTTATTACCCCTCTCATTGTCATTGGCATGTACATTCCGACTAAAAAAACACAACAAATTTAAGAAAAAATATAGTCCCATGCCAAACAAGTATGTAAGAGTTGACTTGCAATTTGGAAGCGAATGTGGTGTTCTGGAGGGGACGCCCGATTGCGCGTTTTCGTCCTTTTATTGGCGCCAGATCGAGAGTGGTATTCAGTGAGCACTTTCGATAAGTTGCCCGATCGGGCGTCTTTTGTGCCTTGATGTTGCCCGATCGAGAGACCTGTGCGGCGCGTCTTCTGGGCTTTTTCTTAAGCCTAGTCCTATTAGGTTTATACCTAATTGTTATATATACTATTCTAGGCACATTGCTACATTATTTATTAATCATCATTAGAGATAGAGAAGAGACACCCAAATACTATATTATGTTCTCTCTAGGTTATAGAGAGATTAATAGTGACTGCTAATCTAGGTTATCTCTAGTTCCTTGTGGTGAGAACTTATGAGATTGTATACCTTGAGAGATTAGCTTGTGAGTGTGGTGAGTTAGA
>ONZA01018259.1:3631-19832 GCA_900322205.1 Kewa caespitosa
ATAAGTGTCTCTTCTCTATCTCTAATGATACAATTATATGATGAATATAACTAACAATGTGCCTAGAAGAGTATATATAACAACTAGGTATAAACCTAATAAAAATAGGG
The DNA here is from genome assembly GCA_900322205.1 of Kewa caespitosa. Taxonomy (NCBI): domain Eukaryota; kingdom Viridiplantae; phylum Streptophyta; class Magnoliopsida; order Caryophyllales; family Kewaceae; genus Kewa; species Kewa caespitosa. The sequence continues at coordinate 3,742 of ONZA01018259.1, forward strand.
CTTAAGAAAAGCCCACGATCAGCGCTGCATAAGGACGCCCGATCGGGCGACATAACGAAACCAACATTCTGGATACTACGCTTGCCGCCCGATCGGGCGGTGCCCCCAGAAGCTCAGTTTCGCTCCAGAATTGCAAGCCACCCTTACAGAAACAAAAAGAAAGAACAAAACAAGCAAAACACATGAACATAAAGGGGGCAAGGAAGCACTCAAATAATATCGGCCACATAAATGTTCTCTCTCCACCTTGCTCTATCCTCCGTCATGTCCTCCTCGACATTACACATCCTCATGTCACTCTTGATCACTCTCATTTATGTTTTCTTACTCCCCTCTCTACCTCTCACCCTCTCATCGTTGTCTCAAACCTCCATTATTATAACCCATACACCTTCTGGACTTCTTTTAACATGCTCAAATCAGCGTAGACGGTTCTCCCTCATATTCTCCTCGATATGAGCAACTCCTACCTTCTCTCTAATGACTTCTGTTTTGGATATTTTTGGGTAAGGAGAGTGGACCCTCGAAGACTTAAAGGGTTGTAAAGCTTCAGCTGTATGAGATGAGGTGCTCTTTAGCGTTGCTCGTCGGAAGAGGGGTTCCAGCACAGAAAGCGCACGTGAAATGCCCCCAGCGTGGTCCGGGAAATGGTCCTCTAATGATCAAGTCAGTAATAGAGTTCCAAATGGGTTTGCCCGAAGAGGCAAATAGAAAGCTCTTTAGGGTAGTCAAATCCTTATTGAGAAAGGGGAAAGACTTGAATGCTCTAGAGAGAGAAACTATATAAGAGAATCTGAAGCCCATTTGACGAGGGTGGCCACTAGTCGGTCAATGAGAATCAGTGGGCCGCTAAAGGGGGGCCCACTCAGGGGCGAGATCATGGGTCAAGATGGGTCGTAGGACGAAGATGTCCAACGGCTGAAGTGGGGCCCAAGAGAAAAATGACCAAACATTTGCCCCTCGGATTGGGCAGGCTCCAAGGTTTCGGCGAGGGTGCTTTCCCGATACGAAAGAACTGGATGGGAGAGGGGATCTTCGGGTATCCGAGGGAACGTCCATTTATCTCCTTCTGCTTGTCTTGGGATGATAGAGTGAGGGGGCGTGTGACAAGTGGCGAGACTTGGAAGCCCCTCTTGACACGTGCCCGAACTGACATGACATTTTGCTCAACTGATACAACATTTCGCCTTCTCCTCTCTCCACCCCTTTCATTTGCTCCCGTCATTTGCTCCATTTTTTCTATGAACTTTTAGAGAGAGAGTCCTTGAGAGAGAAAGAGTTCGTGCCTTGCCCAAGTCAAGGATCAAGTTGTTCAATCATCTTCGCTGTCGTCTCAGCTTTTCCAGGTACCTTCATTTCTTTGTAAATATGTACCTTAACAATGACTTTGAATGGGATCCCGTCCTTGGTTCCTTCATTGATGTGACCCCAGTTTCTCATCAAGAACGTCTGGGGAGGCTCATGGAGGCGTTCAGGCTCCTTCGTAAGGACGAGGACTCCCGGGCTAAGGGTCTTGCTCCTAAGGAGGTACCTCTCCGGGCTCAGGATCGTCTGGGTTGGGAACTCGATGTGAATAATCTCTGCCCAGTGCAGGGTCCCACACATATGGGTGGCAAGCAGGGGGTCGGCACTTCGTCTAGCCCCCGTCCCGAGGACATTAAAAATAAACTGACGTTGAGTAACCCCGACTCTTTAGAAAATGTATCAATAATTATAATAATGTCAATGCTTCGGCCGGCGAGCTCGGAGGTACCGTTGCACACTCGATGCGTCCATAGAAATACTGTAGCTAGAAGGATGGCTCAGACAAAGCAAACGGCTTGGAGGGTGCCTTACAATCTCAAGGATGAGCCTAACCCGTCCTTCGCCGAGGCCGCCAAGTAAAAGCCTCCCGGGAGGCGAAAGTTTGTTCTAGATGAGAGTTCGGACTCGGCTTCATCAGTTGGTATGCTCTTTAATTTCTTCTCTTTGTTGCCCCGGTCCTAGTTGGCTCGTCACACCTCGGATCCCAACGAGGTCACCGTAGCTTGTCTCCCGCCGTGTTCTATTTCGGAGGACATATGAGTGTAGTGAAGAAAAAAGAGACGAAGAATACGGTCTAGGAGAAGGCCGCTGTGAAGGAGGATTCGAGCACGATATCAAGCGATTGGAAGATATTTGAGGATGAGTTCGACCACTACTTGTCATGGGTTGGTGTTCCCACAAGGGCTTTCTTACTGGAGCCAAAAGAAGGCTCGATGGTCAATCCTCCTAGGGGGTTCGTCGCTTTTCATAAACTCTCAGGCAGATTTGGTTTCTAGCTTCTTCTTCATCCCTTCGTCATCTCCCTCCTGAGGGCTTATAGTATTGCCCCAGCGCAACTCGTCCGCAGTACTTACGAACATATCACCTTCATCATTTTTTACCATGTACATAAAATAAAACCGACCCTCGGCCTATGGTCTCGCGTGACCAACGGCCCTAGACCGCATCCTTCTGTAAATTCCATTTTTATTTTGAGCCCAAGACGAGTTTGTTTTTGGGCCTTTGCTGCCGTCCAAGAACCAAGGTTGGGTCTCCGACTTTTATTACGTTGGAACCACAAAGAACGATTTCCTAGATGGGATTCCCAGGTGGAACCCCGCTTCTATCCCTGCCACCTTTGACGAATCTTCGACAGAAGACGAGGCCGCTCTGGAGTTGTTTAGCTGGGAGGAAAGGTATTGGAGGGCCGATACGAAGATCTTTGTGAATAAGCCCCTTTGGTGGATCCCCAAGAGGAGGTGGACCGGGGACGAGGAGTTTTTGGTGTACCATGGGATCAACGATGCCATGGACCGGGGTACTTTTCGTCTATTTCCATTCTGTTTTCTCTTTGATTATTCCATATCGTTAACTCACTTGCTTTGTCCTCCATTTTGCAGAGGTTTCTTGTGCTTCTCTTCTGACCACCTCGGGCGGGTGAGGATATGACGGGGGCTTTGTCTATGGAGGATATCAGGGCGAGGATAATGGCCGAGAACAAGTTGCTCCTTGCCGAGACGAGGGCTGTAAGTTTTTTCAAATGTTGCATTTCCTTCGCCTTATGATTTCTTTGTCTACTTACTCGTCTTTCATTTGTGCAGAGAAAGGAAGCAAAGAAAGGAGCCAAGGCGAAGCGAAAGAGGGAGATGACAGCCTTTTCATCTCGAGTTAGGGGGTCCTCGTCCACCCCCATCGCCACGGATTCCCCGCTGCCCAAACTTTAGAAGAAAGTGCGTATCGGGAAGGAGCTGAAGAACATGGTCAAGGTCGTCTCTAACAGGAACCCCAAGAGGGATGTTCCTGTAGCTGTTCCAATGGCGCTTCCCGTCTCGACTCCCCTGTCTGGTTCCCTTGAGGACAAAGGGAAGGCCCCTGCTGTTTTCGGCTTGCCCCCTCGCCCCCCATTAGAGCTACGCCGGGAGGTCTTCTTCGTAGATATCTTTCTCGGACTTCGGAGGAGAAGGACATGGTGGCGGCCTCCTTCCTGGAAAAGGCCATGCCTGGGGAGGACCTTCGGTGCCTAGAGGATCGTCCAGGTGTCGTCGAGTGCATGAGTTGTCGCTTGGCTATGGAGGTATGCTTCGTCTCCCATTGTTGTGTTTTCCTCCTTTCTTTGAGCTCATCAGTCTCTGTTTCATCTCGCAGGCAGTGATCCTATCTCGGCACTACACCAAGCTCGCCAAGACGGAGGTGTTGATTCGGGATGCCAAGAAGGAGAGGCTTGAGGCTATGAAGGCCAAGGAGAGAGCCGAGAAGGCGAAGGGGAAGGTTAAGAAGGAGAAAGATCGACTGGCGATGCTGCGAGGCCTTCGAGAAGGAGAAGGCCGAGATGGAGGCCAAGCTTGCTGCTGCCGAGGCTGAACTAGCGTAGGAGAAGGGCGAGAGGTCTACTATTGAGGCTGAATTAGCCAAGGAGAAGGACGAGAAGTATGCTCTCTTGAGGCTTGTTCAAAGATGTCTGCTGTGCTAGAGAAGGAGAAGGCCAACTCCAAGGGCCTCGGTGATGCAATGTTCGCATCTGAGAGGGTTTTTATGGAGAGTGTCAAGGAGGCTTTTATGGCCATCTTCGGCTCCGAAGACAGCTTTGAGTGTTTGCAAGCGAAGAGGGTTGTCCAGCTAGTGTCCGAATCAGGGGAGGACCCTTCAAACATTGAGGAGGCCTACATAGACGAGTTGAGCTGGGACCCTCGTAAGCACTTCGGCCAGATCACGGCCGCTGACCTCCTGGCCTTTGACACCTCCTTCTTGGACGACATAGGGGATCACCTCAGACCCTGATATGAGGGTGATCATGGTGCAGGAGTCGGGAGCCAAGCCAATGTTAAGATTGTCTCTTCACTTGAGAATGACGCCAAGGGGGTCTCTTCTTTCAGGGGTCATGATGTCGTCCCCTCTCCTGATGATGCTGTCGTCGTGTCCTCTCTTAAATCTTCTTCACCCTGATGTAACCTTTTATTTTTTTTGGGGGTTTTTGCTTTGTAAATGAATTGTGGAAGAAGTCTTTTTTTCGCTTTGAATGAATATTTACTGTTTGCTTTTCAATGTTTGCACTTTGTCTTGCTCTCTGCACCAGACTTGATCAAGTGATGCTTGCTGAGGGTGCTGAGGATTCATGGTGGGGGTAGTGTCTCTCGTCCCTTTACCCCCACTTGAGCAAGGCTAGGTGAGTCGCACCAAATAGGTTCAGATGAGGGGTCTCCCTTCGTCTCACGCTCCCCTTGGGCTGGGAGTTTGCTTCTCTGTTGCGCCGAAGGGGTGGTTTTGGCCTTCAATACTTGGAAGTTTATGGGTGCTTTTTGAGGAGGCATAAAAATCAAGGCTTTTTCTTTGCGTGCGTTATCTCCTTGGGAAATGTTCCCTACTTTCAGGATTTTTCTACCCTCTTATCTCCTTGGGACACATTACGCCACGTGTCGTGCATCCCCTGTTTTCCTGGGATGATCCAGACTGTTGATCGATTTTTTCCTTGACTATGAAAGGAGGCTCCTTGGTCATTTTCTCCTTGCACCTGTCCTTTTCTTCTCTTAACTTCCTTTCTGAGCAAAGAAACATGCCTTCTCTCTTTCAATATTCTTTCGTTTTCGTCCCTTCTCCCCTTCTTCTCCAGAGTGAGATGGGTTTCGACCGTGGCTATAATGACCCTGGGGTTTCGTCTCTTTCGTTGATCCATGTTTAACGCTTTTTGACGATCGTGGCCCCCATGGAGTCGGTATGATTATCTAATTTGGCTTCAATGAGGTACATCCTTAACTGATGAAGGGATGACGGTCGGTAGGGGCTCGTGTAGCTGCTCTTTGGCCTTCGAGTTCCTGAATGGAATAGTGATGGATTTTCATCCTCTTTCCATTCACGGGCCAAAAGATGATCTTGTCCCCTTGTTGTTGTCCCTCGCACCTTTCCCTTCAGGGGTCTGAGAGAGACAGCCTTACCTGGTTGTTGTATCTCGTCCTTGCGGGATGACGAGAGAGGTGTTAGGTGGCGGTGGTTGAGAGCTTAGTCGCACCGTCCTCCTCTAAGGTGGGAAAGACTTGGCGTATTACATCACGTCTACATCCTCGCCTCGTCCAAGGACTCCTTCTCGTTGGCGGCATAGCCCTCTTCTTGCAGCTTCCTTCGGGTGCCCTCTCCGTTGGGATTTGAGGGTTCTCCCCTCAATGGAAGAACTTGGCGTATTAGTTTTTGTCTTCAGCAATTGAAGAGATTTATTCATTGTAATTTTTTTCTTTTGCTTATAGAAATCCATGTGATGAATTTCAATAAATGAGAATGAGATTTTTGATATCTGCCCCCAGGACACGTCTCGTCTGCTCTTGTATGATACCTTTCTTATGTTTTACTTCGTCTAATCGTGTTATAGACCTTTCACTTTACCCCCAGGGTGGGGTCTCTTCTAACTGTGATGTAGACACTAAGTTCATTTGCCCCAGGGTGGGGTCTCGTTTATCGGAGATGTAGACTTAAATTCATTTTTCCCTAGGGTGGGGTCTCGTCTATCCGAGATGCAAACTTAAATTCATTTGCCCCTAGGGTGGGGTCTCGTCTATCCGAGATGCAGACTTAAATTCATTTGCTCCTAGGGTGGGCTATCCTCTATCCGAGATGTAACTTAAATTCATTTGCCCCTAGGGTGCGGTTTTGTCTAACCGTGATGTAGACATTAAGTTCATTTGCCCCCAGGGTGGGGTTTCGTCTTTTTATGTTGAAGAAAGGAAACATGTAGACGAAAGGCCTGTGAGCCCAAAAAGTTTCATTCATGGCTATTTGGGGGAGCCGACCCCTATCGGCCATCGGCCTCTACAAAAAGAATTGTAGGCTGTTTGGGGGTGCCTACCTCGTCATCTAGAAACTCAAGTCTAGGAACCAAAAAGGTTGATAAGAGGCTATGAAAGGGTGCCTACCCCGATGAGGCTCCGTGACGAGATCGCGTCCTATATGAAGAACTTTTGAAGATTGTTGATGTTCCAAAAAATTCCTATCTTCGTTCCTTCCGGTGTCTCCAGTCGGTAAGTCTTCAAATTTAGCACTTCTGTCACCCTGTAGGGTCCTTCCGAGTTTTTGGTCACCTTCCCTTCTTCGTTTTGTCTTCCTACGGATTACATAGTCCTTAGGACGAGGCCTCCCACATTCAACTTCCTCATTCTCACCCTTTGATTGAAAGCGCTAGTCATCCTTTGTTTATATATCTCGGCTCTCAACAGTAAGTCTCCTTGTACCTCTAGGAGGAGGTCGAGGTTATTCTTCAGTCTCTCATCATTTGTCTCGGGGTCGAAGTTTTCGACCCTCGGACTCCTGTTAGCTACTTCCAATGGGAGTACGGCTTCGGAGCCGTAGACGAGGTTGAAGGGTGTCTCTCAAGTGATCACCTTCTCAGTTGTTCTCGATGCCCACAAGACTTCTGTTAGCATGTCGATCCATAGCCCTTTCGCTTTGTCCAGCTTCTTCTTGATTCCGTTCACCAAGATTTTGTTGCTCGATTCCACCTGGGGATTCGTCTTGGGTCTTGTGACTATAGTGAAATTCGCGCTTATTCCGTACTCGGTCAAGCAGTCAGTGAGCTTCGGTGTATCACATTGTCTGCCATTGTCGAAGATGATGCTTCGGGGGGTGCCAAAGCGTGTGACGATTTTCTCCAAGATAAATTTCTTTACATCTGCCGCAGTTATGTTTTCACAACCCTAGCCTCGATCCACTTAGTGAAGTAGTCGACGGCGACGATGGCGTACTTCAGCTGGCCCGGGGCCTGTGGAAAGGGTCCCACGATGTCCATACCCCAGAGGTAGAAGGGTAATGGAGATAGAATGGGCGTCAACTCAGCGGACGGGAGCTTTGGGACCGGTGCGAAGACTTGGTACTTCTCACAGCTCTTAATCATTTCCGCCGCATCATTCTTCAGGGTAGGCCAGTAGAAGCCTAGCCTCATGATCTTGTGTGCTATGGTTCTTCCCCCCTGATGGGCTCCGCAGATTCCGTCGTGGGCCTCTCGGATGATCTCCTTCCCTTGTGTCTTCGAGACACACCTTAGCAGCGGGTGGCTCAATCCCGTTTTGTATAGAATGTCGTCTCGAATTTCAAACCACTTGGCTCTTGTCTGGATCCTCTCTGCTTCCTCTCATCCTGTGGGAGTTTCCCCTCTCCCAACCAAGCCATCAAGGGCTCCATCAACTCATCTCTACGATCAAGTAGGAAGACTTCAGGCTCAGGTTCGATGCTTCTTTTCTCCTTCTCTTCCCAAAGAATATTCCGGGATACCCCATCGGCAGAAGAGCTCGCCAGTCGAGCCAAGGCATCGGCATGGTGGGTCTCTGACCGGGGGATGTGGTCCACTATGACTTCATCGAAGTATGATCATCTCCTGGACCTTGCCGAGGTATACCTTCATCCTTTCTCCCTTGGCTTCGTAGTCTCCTGAGATCTGTGAGACGACGAGCTGGGAGTCCATCCTCACTTTGAGCTTCCTTGCCTCGGCGGCTTGGGCTTCGTACTTGGCTTCATTGTTTAATGCTTGAAATCCAAATCTCATCGCGTACGTGAAGACATCCCCCTCGGCTGAGGTGATGATGATACCTGCTCCACTTCGACTCTTGCATGATGAACCATCGACGCTCATCAGCCAGGACTCGGTCCGGTAACTCGGTATCTTCTCTGAGGGTGTCGATTCGGCGACTAAATCAGCAAGGGCTTGGCTCTCTAGGCTCATACGAGATGTCGTAGTCGGTAAGTTCATGCACCCACACCTGTTCCTTTTCAGCCAAATCCAATCTACCTAGTATCTTCTTCAACGGAGCTTCCTGGAGCTGATGAGAACTCCTAAAGCAAACTTCTCTGGTATAGAGTACCTGAATTCAGCTTCGCATAGGGCGTGGCTGGTGAAGTAGACGGGTTCCTACTCCTCTCTTCTTCCCTGACGAGGACTGAGGTGAAGGCCCTATCATAGACGACGAGGTAGAGGAACTGTCTCTCTTTGGGCTTAAGTGAGGTTATCTTGGGTAGGGATCTCAAATACAGCTTCAGCCTTTTGAAAGCCTCTTGGGTCTCATCGCTCCACTCAAATCTCGTCTCCTTCCTCAGTGCTGAGAAGAAGTGTCACACTTATCCACTGATTTGGAGACGAACCGGTTGAGCGCCGCAATGCATCCTGTCAACTTTTGCACGTCTCTCACACACTTTGGGGGCTTCATGTTAATCATGGCCTTCACTTTTCCTGGGTTTGCATCGATGCCTCTTTCGCTTACCATGAATCTGAGGAACTTGCCTCCTCTCACTCCGAAGACACACTTTTTAGGGTTTAACTTCATCTTGTTCTTCCTCAAGGTCTTGAATGTTTCCCTCAAGTCCTCCATGTGATTGGATGACTTCACACTCTTGGTGATGAGGTCGTCCACATAGGCTTCGAGGTTTCTGCCAATTTGCCCTCCGAAGACCTTTTGGAGAAGCCTCTGGAAAGTAGCTGCGGCATTTTTCAGGTCGAAGGGCATTATGGTGTAATAGACACCACTTCATCGGTGATGAAGGTCGTTGAACTCTGATCATTCTTCTTCATGAAAACTTGGTGATAACCCGAGAAGGCACCCATGAAACTCAGAACTTCATGGCCGGTAGTGGAATCGACCAGCTTATCTATCCTTGGGAGATGATAGTGATCTTTCAGACAAGCTTTGTCCAGGTTCGTGTAATCAATGCACATTCTCCAACTTCTCATTGCCTTCTTCACCATTACCACATTGGCAAGCCACTTCGGGTACCAACACTCTCTTATGAATCCTACATCTAGTAACTTCTTGACCTTGGCTGACACGACTCGGCTCCTCTCTTCTCCCAAGTGTCTTCTTTTGCTTCACTGGTTTGAGCTTAAGGTTTATGCCAAGCTTGTGTTCCATGAGGGACTTGTCGATACCGGGCATCTCGTCCGGTCCGAAGGCAAAAACGTCATGGTACTCCTGTAGGAGTTTCGTTAGCTCTTCGTTGGTGGTCTCGTCCAGCTCGTCACCGAGGTACGTGACTTGTTCTGGGTGAGAAGGGTCCAGGATGACCTCCACCTTTCCCCTGGAGGAGGTGGCCCGCTCTCTTTCCTCGATCCTCGCGTCAGTGACTTCTGGTGGGACGATCTACCATCAGACACTGTACTTCCTTCCCCTTCTCTTCTTTTGTTGGAGTGGCTTCATCTATCTTCACAATGATTCTGTCTTCAGGATTTCCTTCTTTCTTTTCTTCGAACTGGTTTCGGCCAATACCACGGTTCTGGTCTCGGCGGGAGGTAACGTCTTTTCAGTGACGACCTTCTTGTCACTAAGGCACTGGACGTAAGAAGTCATGGCCGTCTTCTGGTCGCCGAGAACCTTCCCCACTTTCCTGTCGTCCCTGTGGAACTTCAATGTGAGCAACATCATATTTGGCATCCCATTGATTTTGTTCAGTGTTGGTCGTCCAAGGAGCACATTGTATGCCAACAAGACATTGACGATGAGGAATTCCGAGATGACACGTCTGGCTTTGTTCTGTAGCCCTATCCTCACTGGCAGTTGGATACTTCCAATCGACTGGACTTGGTTTCCGCTGAAACCTATAACGGGGTGACTACTCGGTGTCACCTTGTCTGACATGTAGCCGAGGTCTATGAGGCAACTGGCTGTAATTACATCGACCGAGCTCCCTGACTCTCTTCACCAGGGTGTTGGTTATCTTCATCTCAATGATGAGGGGGTCATCATGAGGAAATTAGAGCAGCCTCATGTTCGCTTCATCGAAGACGATGGGCTTCCCGAACTTGGGAACTTCCTCGAACAACATGATATGGTCGAGGGATCTGAGATGGGCTCTTCTTTCCTTGTTCGTAAGGCCACCTCCTGCTAGGCCACCTGAGATGAGAGCCACCTCGTATGAGTCCAAAGAGGACCCTGAGGCCATAGGCTCGGCTGCCCCCTAGCCTGGCTGGACGGTGGTTGTGCCCTTGTCTTTTAGAAAGGAGTTGAGTTGTCAGTTCTGGTTTTAAGAGAAACCGACATCTTCGTGGACGACGTAATAAATAAGCTATTTGTTACGTCTGTTTTCTAAAACCGACGTAATTAATAAAATATTTTCAACGACGGTTTGATTTGAACCGCCGTAATAATACATTGCTAGTTTACTACTGCTTTCCTTCACCTGTCGTTAAAAAAACATATTAAAAAGAAAGGAGACCGACCCCCAAATTTGTCCTTAAGTTCCTCTCAGTTCCTTTACATTTCTTTTTGATCACACTATTTTCTCTATTATCAATTCATCATAAGTTCATAACCCACGAATTACAGTTATGTAAACATTAAAATCAATAATTATGCCCAAAAGCATGAATATAAAGCAAAGAACTGAAGAAAGAGGGCAAATGCAAATATGAAATTTTCAAATTTAAGAACTCCACGAATAGCAAAGGAATGTGTAAACCAATACATTTACATAAAAAAAAAAACATAAAAACATCAAACTGATTCGAGAAATGAAATACACAAGATACTCGTTAACACCATTCGACAAGATCCATTTGTTACCCGGAAAATCATACAGAAAAATCCAAACGCTAAGTCCTTCCATCTACGAGCAAGCCTCCAGATCTGAAGCCCTTTCACATTCTTCTGCCCAAAATTAATAAATTACTTGAACTTGAAAATTCAGTTCTGGACTTTTAGAGAGATAACCACAAGTAAATTCATCAAATATGCGTTAAGAATTTCATCAAGTTGACTGGTGAGACCCGAAAGTGCCACAAGACTGTGGATTTGTAAGAGTGACCCTTGAATGAGCGACCATTAATGAAAGACATGATGGGATCAGCGTCGTTGATGATATCGGCGTTGTGGTGATGAGAACAAGTGCTTCGGTGATGGTGGGTGAAGATAGGTTTAGGGCTCATGTAGTAGAGAGATAATGGTGTAGAGGGAATGATGAGGGAAAAGAGAAAATAAGAAGATAGAATATTTAAGAAGAAATAAAACAATAGCGTTTGATGAAGTAGTTTTAGGGTTAAAAATTCTTAAGGCCCGCTTATATACTTAGACCTAAGAGAGGGAGTCGAATTTCATTATTCGTGCGGGGTGGATGAGTATACAACAACTTTTACGTCGGGTTTAACCAAAATCAACGTTAAAAATTATTTAATACGTCGATTACAATTAAAACCCACGTAAAAAAACCAATTTATTTACGAAAATGCCACTGCCTTAACGTTACGTCGGATTTTTGAAGATCTAACGTTAAAAACATGACATAATTAATACTATTTGTAGTAGTGAGCTTCCTGTGCTAGTTTTCGAGGTTTGAGCCTAGTTCTTGACAATACTTTGTACTATGTCTGTTCTCCTTGTGGTAGTGACAGAAAAAGTAACTCTTCCCTGTACCTTTCTTCATGGGGGTTGGGCCGGATAGTAATTTGGGGTCGATTTTTGCCAAAACGGCTTCTTGGTTGCAATTCAAGATCTGACTTCAGCATCTTCCTTTCGGGCTTTCCCCAACCTTTGAATCCACTTCGACCTCCTCTCCCTGAACTTTTCTTCTTGAAGGGGCTTCTCGACGGTTAAGGCTTCGACCTTTCTCCCCTCGTTCCTTGATGACTTTGTTGATTTCTCATCGTTCTGCTTCTCCTGTCGGTGCCCCCCGTTCACCACATCTCGTCCGGACCTCTCCCAGGCAGTGAAGAGTTTGGATGAATAGGCCTGGAGGAAAGGTAGGGTGAGCTTCTCTTTCTTCAGCTTCATGTGTTTGAAATCTTTCACGATCTCGCTTCCCTTGATGATGCCTTTGACGTAAGCCATGCATGCTATTGTCTGATCAAGCTCCGTGATCCCTAGGCATCATCATTGAAGCGTTTGTCGTAGTCCTTCATTGGCTCCTTTCTCCCCTGTACAATGTTGAAGAGGTCTTCTGACCACTTCTCGGTCTTTTCGCACGTCATGAAATTTTCCATGAAGACGCTGGAAAGCTCGTCGAAGATGTGAATGCTATGACGAGGGAGGCTATCTAGCCATTTGAGGGCCCTTCCTTCCAACGTTCCGATGAAGTGTCGGCAGTATGTGACATCATTCCTTTCTTGGGTTATTATTGTGGCCTCATAGGCCATCAGGTGCTCTCGGGGGGGAGGTCGTCCCGCTATACTTCTTCATCTTCCCAATCCAAGAGTTCAGATTCAGGGGGTAAGCCATGATTTCTTCTCTGAAAGGGACCTTCATTGTAAGGTTGGGGCTTAACTCCAAACCCCCGAAACTTTTCGTGATGTTGTCATAGTCTCTCGGCCCTAGACGGGTCATGACCGACCCTTTTTGCCCTTGCAGCCTCTCAGCTTGCCTACACTGTATGATTTCCCTGACATCTTCTTTCTTAGGGCTTTCTACCTCACATTCAACCGCTCTTCTTCTCCTCTTCATTGCTTCAACGGAGGGTCGCAGTTCCCCTAGGCTCCTTTTGAGCTATCCAAGTATCTTTGTACTCTCACTTTGTCCAGAGGCCTTCGACTTGGTTTTGGACCTCAAGGAGGTGCGCTTCAGCTGTATGAGATGAGGTGCGCTCTGACATTGCTCATTGGAAGAGGGGTACGTGCACTGAAAGCGCACGTGAACTCCCCCCGGCGTGGTCCAGGGAATGGTCCTCCGACGATCAAGTCAGTAATGGAGTACCAAATGGATTTGCCCGAAGGGGCAAATAGAAAGCTCTTTAGGGAAGTCAAATCCTTTTTGGGAAAGGGGAAAGACTTGAATGCTCTAGAGAGAGAAAGTAAATGATCTAATCAATCAGTTGTCCAGATCAATTATTTTCTTCTTACCCTTGAAAGGTGTGCATGCCTCCTATTTATAGACATTCTCCAGGTGATGCTAGAGTTGCAGCTTGTCCACTGAGGAGGTGCCACATGGTTATTCCTTTCCCGGGCCCGACAAAGGTATGGGCCTTGAAGGTCGCCAATCACGTCTGAGCATGTGCATAGCACGTGTGTCATCCTTGGAGACTTTTGAAACCTTCCACATTCCCTCCTTCTCCCCAAGGGTGCTCTGGGGAAATGGATTGGCATCCTTGCTGCATGCCTCTTCATCACCCCCTCGTCAGTCACTTGGTTATTGACTTCCTCCCCCCTCGTCTGGATCCTTCATCCCCGATAGGGGAGAGGATGCCTTATGCGCAACGGGAATCCTTCGTCCTTCCCTCGGGCCGAGGGCGAAGGCTAGGTGTCGAAGGCCCGAAAAACGAGAGAACCTGAAGCCCATCTGACGTGGGCGACCACTGGTCGGTCAATGAGAACTAGTGGGCCGCTGAAGGAGGGCCCAGTCACGGGCGAGATCGTGGGCCAAGACGGGACGTAGGACGAAGTGGGCCGGAGATGCCCAAAGACTGAAGTGGGGCCCAAGATGAAACTGACCAAACAACTTCATTTCGCAGTGTACTTCTCCTAATGTTTTCACACATCCAACGCAGCATACGCATCTCTGCCACAAAACATCTGCTAGATATGACACATCTTTTTGGTCCAATATTCTGTTTCATAAAGTAATGATGGCCTACTAGTGTGGAGTTTCGAAAATTCTTTCCGCAAAGGGAGTAGGAGGCTCCCTCCACATGGAGGCCCGAAAACCTTTGAAAAGAAGGTTTTCGAAATTACCACTATGTTATAACCCAAACAAGGACGGAAGGTTTCTTAGGAAAACCAAAATAGTTTTTCTAAAAAACCATCTCAAAACCATAGTGACTTTGTGAAAGGATAAGGATAGATCTAAGTAACCAGAAGATCTAGATCCGGAGTTTGATACGTCGAACAACATGTTTCAAGTCATGATCTTTTTATAAATTGTGTACATGTGGTTGTTAGAAGAATCAAAACAAAAGTGATCGTAATTGAAGTTTAAGGTCTACCAAACTTATAACTAACATCATACTTTTATAGGGTTCACATTTCTTTAGAACATTGAGATCATTGTTAAGGGAATTGATGGTTAAAGCTTCATGATAAAAATGATATCTTTTTGTTAATTGAATCGCAAATTGAGTGATTCTTGCAATAGCAAATCCATTATCTTTTCCTCCATTTTTTGTCCATATAGGTAGCAACGTCAAATTGTTTCTTACCATTATGTCTTTGATTTCACTTGTTGGATTATAGCAACTTATAGAATGATTGAAACTAATATTATTGGCTATTGGTGCTTTTGTTACTTACACGTTAGAATCATTTGTAAGACACTATTCAGATTTATGGTGATACATATAAATAGTATTGATTAATGGTCAATCAAATGTAGATTATGAAACTTTATTTGTACTCAGTCAATCACATTATTCAAGAGATGTTCTCATTATATATTATGTCAACCACCATCATAAACAAAGCATTCTAGTGACCGAAAAATCAAATTGAGTTACAAACCTAATGAAGATTAGATGATTAAGTACTTGTCTTTGCATCTCTTACTATCTATTTTAACAAGCAAATAAAATAGACATCTCTCTTTTCATAAACCATGTAACATTTATGAGCCAAATAAATCACAATAGTACATCACAACTAAGTTGATAGTTTTGGAAGGAGCCAAAAATGCATATTTTGTGCAACAAATTTATTGTCAAAAGGTTGATTAGCTAAAAAGCATTTGCAGAACACGAGCAAATCTCAGAAACGTACTATACATTCGACAATCCAAATTAACATAAACCAACACCTATTATCCTTATTTCAATATACCTAAGATTGAGAGTACAAACTTTAAAAATAACACATTTCATCCTGCTAGGCACCTCGCAATTCAATGAGTTTGAATATTGGAAAGATGCTATCAACAAACCTTTTATCTTATCGCTTAACCACTTGTAGATTGGAGTAAGCATTTTGAATCTCGGGCAAGTAACACACTGATCTGAAACTAATGAGGAAATCACATAGCTCACAATTCTTGAAACTCTTCCCTTTAACATAATGTTCCTTTTCACCATTTCTCGTTCCCTATTCATTTTCTTATACTACCACTCCAATATATAATCAAAGTGATTGCCTTTTCCCTAATACATTCAAATAAGGCCAACAACATGTATTAATTTTTTTATTTTACATATTGACAGGAGTATGCATTAGTTCTATATTGTGGGATATGCATCGATCAACGATCATCGTATAAATAAATTAATAAGTTAAATCAGATACAAAAAGACAAAAATTCTAAAACATGTACGTTTTGCATTGAAATAGACAATTTATCCGATCCCATTAATGCAAAATACGTCAAAGGACAAATTATTTAATGGTATTTCAGAAATTAAAATTATTAGAAGACATGTAAAGATAATTTCTTACTCCATTTGTTTTTTTTTTTTGGTTGCAATTTCTTTACATAACTATATCTAATTAAACATATTTAGTACCCATGCCCACAACTAGCAACAATCATGGTTTAGGGAATAAAATAAGTGGGTAATTAGCAATTCAAATATATTTGGCACAATGAAGTTCTAATTATGTATCTTGCAACCTCAACTCATAAGTTAGAAATATAAGACGCACCTTCTATAGAATTATAGAGAATGGATGATTATCATTGATCAGTAAACTGGTATTTGTAGTTACAGAAAGGGAAACTACTAGC
>ONZA01018261.1:8856-19825 GCA_900322205.1 Kewa caespitosa
TTCTCAGTTCCCCTAAAAGGCCATTACCCATCAAACGCCGTTAACTTTATTAGATATCAAACTCATATAGAATGGATTTACAATACAATGGAGTATATTAGTAACAAGGGGACGACTAGTAAGTAGTCACATTTAATTCATCTTTTGTTATACCGAAAAATCATTTTGTACAAGATTTTACTCATTAAATTTACAACCATGATTTTATGCCGTAGTTAATCTATTGTATGAAGTAACATTCTAAAATATAGTTTACATACTTATTATAAATAAAACATGCACTCATTATGTAGATGAAACACAAACAATCAATTAGTATTAGTACTTTCATTTGTATACTTATAATCCCATCGAGATAACACATTCCATTGAAAAATTAATAACATAACATTGCCATAACCCCTCATAGCCATAGGCCATAGCTACTTAGCTTATATGATTAATTGTTACTATACCAGTTAAGCACTTCACAAGATGAAGCACGTACAACTAAAAAAAATAAAATATCATCACTGACAGTCCAAACGAGTTTAACGTAATTTTTATTTTATTTTTTTGGAAATAGATTTTAAGTTTGATTACCAGACATCCTTTCTTTTCTTTAAACTGTTTATTTAATCCAAAAACAATGAAATCACTTCTCATGAATTGTAAACAAAAACAAGATAAATGAATCCAAACACTACCTTATATTATGCTTTTGTTTATATTACGTATTTAAATGTTATTAAACAATTGAATGTTTATTTTGTATTATCTTTTGTGAGGGTTTGAAATTGACATTACCAAAATTCAAAAATTTATGGGGTACGTGTTAAATCAACTCAAAAAAAAGATCTTGACAAAAACTGTATGATGAGGATGCCAGGAAAAAAATTACTTGTTCCCAAACAATTACTTGTGGAAGTAATTTTCTTGCATGCTTTTTTTTTGTCATTTTTTTCTATCAGTGGTGAGGCAATATTACTTGCACAATTCTTGTTTTCCTTTTTTAATTTTTTTTTAAATAAATTTTTATTGTAGTCACCTAACTATGTGAAGTAAGTACTTGCACAAAGAGCATAGACTTACGGAAATGAAGATTACATACTATTTTACATTTTCTAATTATCAGGGGACCATAAATGGGATACCAAACAACAAAATGTAACAAATATTCACAATGTAACTTTCATTGACACTACTAAAGTACTAATACCCAGCTACGAAATAACATGGGTAGTCAATTAACATGGGAACAAAATATCCAAAAAGAAACATCGCTTCCCAATTTCAATCATCTACGATTGCCACACATCCCTTCACCTAGTTCCAACCACTAAATAACTACCATGATGAACTTGAAACCTTTCAAGCAATGTCACAAATGAATGTAACTTCACGACCACATATGCATGAAATGCATTTCGGACCAATGTCCTCTAAATCCGGATTGAACCAATCGCCTTCGTCCTAGCCTCTACAAGGGTCATACTCATATGCCAATTCATAGTGTATTATTGTTTCAAAATTGAGACCCTTATTGAAATCATACGGCAACGTCATAATGGGACAAAACCGGTGCACTAGCCGCAGGCCGTCCATCAGTCCTGCAGTACTGTGATTGTTCACCACAAACTCCATCAATTCTTTCCCTCAAGCCACCATCACTCCATTGAAGCTACAAAGCATGAATAGGCTGACGATGTAACATGATCCAACACTACCATGGTGTATAGCTCTCTGAAGATGATGCAAACCCATCTCCCATTGTTGGTTACAAAAAATCGATTCCTTAATTGTGAACAATACATTTTAACAATATTTTACCAATTGAACCAAATTAATTATGATGAAACCATTACCATTTCATAGTAACAAAGAGCATCAGGGTTGTCAGCGGCTATGCATTTCCATAGTGACGCTTCTCCGACAATGGTGTCGACGGGTACTTTATCCGTATTGAGTTTCTTCAGCATGTAAGCATTGTTGCCCAGTTTGTCATATTGTTTGCAGCTGAAGTTAAATCATCAACTGAAAAAGTCAAGATTTTGATTGGACAAGTTCATGACGATATAAAAACACTTCTGGATAAATTAAATCATATGTTTTTTTGTAGACGGAGAAAGTAATTCGTGGACTTCTTCATTATTTCTTCAATTATACCTCTGGGAGAACGCATAAAGATGCCTCTGCATGAGGTCACATTTCATCTGATCACTGGCGCTTCTTACTTGATTCCCTAGATCCTGATTCTTCAAGCCTTCTTTTGGAACCCATGAAAGAAGGGACTGTGTTGGGAATGAAATTTGGGATTATATTGAGGTATGATGAGTTGAGTGGGAATTCCAGTTGAGTGGAAGTTAGAGAGCCGAATGAAATTAAGGCTTCTCACATAGTATAAATGTAAAGGCATAGGGTCCCTCGTCCAATTTTCCAAAACATATATTTTATCCTTTTTTTTACACATAAATATAAATCACTTGTTGTCAACATGTCACATTAAGTTGTTCCCCGAATTTATTTGTTTTTAGCTCATTTATTATTGTACTAGTCTCCTAATATATGAAGTTATTTTCTAATCAATCAAAGAACATACACTTGACGCTTCCACAAAAGATAAAGGTTTCATAAAGAAATAAAAGGATAATATAAGCTGATTGAATACATTTCTTGCTCCCACCAGCAATCCCAAAATACATTCCAATAACTTGCCAAATTATATTACACAAAAACCACCATTGTCAACTTGGACCCAAAAAAATTTACCAAGCACCATGTCCTCCTAGTTGAAGAGCCAGCAGTGTCACAAAAGACCTTATTCAACTAATGTTACATAGGACCCAAAAATCAAACTAAAGTGAAACATCTAAACGTACTACCAAAAGCTTATCATTCACAACCCACCACAACCTAACAACCTTCCACCAAATGCAACCATACCTTCACGTTAGATACTTGACGAATAGCACTTCATGGGCATACCTGCATGCAATGCATTTAGGTCCAATGTCCTCCAAAAAAGGGTTAAACCATTCGCCCTCATCCCAACCTCTGTCAGGGTCACGCTCATTAACCAATACACA
Source organism: Kewa caespitosa (assembly GCA_900322205.1). Taxonomy (NCBI): domain Eukaryota; kingdom Viridiplantae; phylum Streptophyta; class Magnoliopsida; order Caryophyllales; family Kewaceae; genus Kewa; species Kewa caespitosa. The sequence continues at coordinate 11,922 of ONZA01018261.1, forward strand.
ATGTAAGACTGTATCAAATTGAGACCCTTCTTCCTGGCCGCCTCACTATTTGGGACTTCTATAGGCCACGCAAGAAGGGGACAACACTTAAGCAATGCACGCCTGCCCTCAATGAGCCAAATGGATTTGTGCACCGTCATCACGTGGTCCATCAGTTATTCCCCTATGGCAGTGGTCTTCTCATGTCCGCTAGTGAGCATGAAAATGCTGAGCATATACACAAGAATTGGACAACCCTCCTCCATGGCCTCTGAAGATAATGCAAACCTATGGCACGATCTTGGTGCCAAAAGATTGCACTTTGAAAAGACAACATTATATATCACACTATGCTTTCAACAATTACAAGAAAACTTGATCAAAATCTTACCATTCCAACATGGCAATGGGCATCGGGGTTATCAGCCACTTTTCACTTTCTTACTAATTCGCTGCCGCTCGGTGTTTCGAGAGGTACCTCTCATAATTGCAAGTTATTCAACATAGCCTTGGTGTTGCCTAAATCGTTGTATTTCTTGGAGCTGGAGTTCAATGAAGTACATCAGAAGTCATGCCGTTGTAAAAGAAAACCGTTTTCATTTACATGCAGACCTTAAAAAGAATATAGGAAAATAAAATAACAATCAAAACATAGAAATGAAAAGTTGATGACAAACTAAGTTTCCCCATGATTACATCAATTACTCCATCATGAAGTTCATCTATGGGAAATATTTATTCCACATCCTCATTAAGATCAGGTAAGGAAAGATGAGGTAAGGGTATGATTTCATTCTTCTCATTAGAAAGATCAGGTAAGGAAATGATATCATGAAGTTGAGAAAATGGCTCCATTATCTCATGCTCAGAACTCGATTCGCCATTCTCCATTGCCTTCATAATTTCATTAAAAGTTCTTTTGGAACCCATGAAGTTTGGAGGAAGAGGAGGATGAGTTTTGATAGGGGGAGGAGTTAAGTGGACTAAAATTAGAGGGAATGTCACCTGTTTAAATAGAAATAGGATGAGGGTTACATGTTGTATTGCGTTTAATAATTTTTACGTGTACAAATTGTCACAAAAAGGTCGTTGTTCTCAAAAAAAATAAGATACCTCAATATGTATGCCAATTGTTCCCATGTGGACGGTGTTTGAAGATGCATAAAAAGAAATTGAAACCCCTTTAGAAAAAAATTTGAAACCGTGACGTGCCTTCCTATCTTACAACCAAAAGGGGCAAAAACAAATTGGGGTTTCCTTACACGTTTACAATTGTTGTAAATTTTAAGTGTAATTTTTACCCTGTGCCATGATAGAGTCCAAGTCTTAATAAAGTAGATGTAGATACAAATCGTCCTCCCTTTTTCATTTCTCTAAACACAACCCCTTTTAAGTACTATTGTCGTTTCTAATTCCTCGTTCCAAGAAAAATAGCTTCTAAGCCCTCAATATTGCTCAAAGAAACGACCTCAAATCTTTTCAACACACAAGCAGTATCTACTTTTTTCCATACACGAAACTGGTCTATTTGTGTAAATTGATTTATTAATAAAGATGACATTAATGAACATAAATTTCTTGGTTAAGCACATTATTATTTTTTTCCGTATGCAACTTACCTGTTCATGTCAGTTCATTAAAGTATTAGTTGTGTTTTAATGACTCTACCAGGTTGTGAAATTGATTTATTAAATAAGATCACAGCCCATCAACATTATAAAAGAGAAAGTTTTCATTACAGAAAATTATTATTTTTGCATATGTACAACAATTATTAACAAAACGTAATAGGATTTAAATTTAGATTACGGTTTTGTTTCTCATTAAATTATGTGTTCACGTCAAAACATCAAATTACAACTTGCGTTTTAATGACTCTACCTTGTTATAAAATTGATTTATCAATAAAGATAACGTCATTCAATGTAAATTACTTGGTTATTGGTTAAGCACATATGAGACGAATCGATAAAGAATCATTCTTATTTTCTCGTATTTACATCACTTATTAACATATGGTTTTCTTCCAGGATAAAAATGTGTTCATGTGCATAAATCAAAGTACAACTAGTTTTTTAATGAGTCTAACGGGTTATAAACTTGATTTCGTAATAACATAAAAATTGTTCAACGATATTAAAAGTGTTAAGCACATATTAAATGGTCTATTCATTGCAAAATCAACGTATGTTCATGTCAACAAACCAACTTACAAATTGTGTTTTAAATGCTCTTTCAGTGTATAAAATTGATCTATTAATTAAGAGAACATTATTCAACATAAATTACTTGGTTTACCACATACAATATCATGTTTTCATTGCATATATATTGCACTTATTAACATAATGGTATAGTATTTCAATTCAGATTATAGTTTTGTTCCTAGTTATATTAAGTGTTCAATTGAAAACATCATAGTACAACTTGCGTTTGAATGAATCCAACAGTTTATGAAATTACTAGATTAATGAAGATACCATGGAACCAAAAGACATAAACTAAAATAATAACATGGAACCATACCATTTCATCTATAAGTCAACAGACACACATCAAAAACTACTATAATTTTAAAGAAACTACTAAAACACACCTAAAATGGTAAGAAGAAATACTAAGACCAAACGTGATAATATCACACGATCCATCACAGAGGTTATAAAAAAACACGCTTAAAATTTGATTGAGCTCAGAATCTTCATGAGGGAGCTAATCGTTCGTGCCGGTCATGAAACCATCAATAAAGTAATTACTAGCTGCAAGTTGGAGGGAGAAACCATTGGGAACACGTATGAGAAGGAGGTGAATCACTCTCTAATGGAAAGCATGACAACCGAAGAGAAGGCTAAATTTAAAGAATCAGCACCTCTCCCTGTTGGCGATGACGCTGCGATGAAACAACTAGAGCTAAGGAGGTCTGAGCGTTTGGAGATGAAATCTCTTCGAATAATTTGAACAACCCCCGACATTGTTGGACGTAAAATGTGCTATCAGGTCTTAAGTGGCTTATTAAAAAACAAACTTTTGCATGCATTATGGTTTGGTCATAGTTATGGATAGGGCTTTAAAAGTGAGTGGTCTTTTTTATATATGTTGTTGGTGCATTTCCAAAAGAAGTAAGTAGCGGTAAGTTGTGTTGTTATGATCTTTTGATTATGTTGTCATGATTTCAGGTAGAAAATGACTGAAATAGTTTAGTAACGGTAAGTAAATATTCTCATTTCTGGACATTGTAGATCATTGTGGGTAGTGATTTCAATACTTTGGGTATTGTGGGTGTTGATTTTAAGTTGTAATATACCACTTTTGTAAAACCTAATTTATGTAATGCAAATGTTACTTTTGACTTTATATACAATTTGCTTTGTATCTTCATCACTAGTGTTGTTTCAGCTTCATTGACATTACGAGATTCTACTAATGTCCTTGAGATAGAATATCCCCAATTTCATTACAGTTGTAATATGCTTCCACATACAAAATACATTTCTAAAATTACAAAATCATCCTTGAAACCGTGAATTCTTACAACGAGGCACAAGTCATAGAAGTGGCTTTTCCAGAACGTCACCAACAAGGATCAATAAAAAGCCATCGACAGAGTAATAATTATTTAACTCTACTTGAGTTTCAATGCTTCAACAAAAGAACTACTATAGCAATGAGAAAAATACAAAGTAGTTTCTTTCCAAATTGTAGTATTTCCAAAGTGCACTGCATTTTCTTCTTCAGCTCCTCAATTTCTCTGAACTTTAGTTTCAACACTTGAAACTCCAGCAACATCCCTCTCAATAGCTCGTCCTGAGAGTAGGCAACCCGATTTCACCACATTGCTCAACCTCTTGGCCTGCACTCATACAAGGCCTACTACCTTCACCACCATAAGAAAAAACATGACTTGGATTCAACCACATGAAAAAATCACAATTGTAGCAACAAAAAAAGGAGTATTTGGGTTGCTTTTGGATCCCGAATAAGCAATTCAGCCTTGCGACCACACTTGAGGCAACGTTGGTTCTGAAGCCGAATTCCATCTGGGGCTCTTAAAGAAGAACCGCGAGACTCCATTAAAACAGATTCTTCACTTTTGAGGATGTTTTCTTACATATAAGGAAGGATGGATAAGTTGTGTTTGTCCAACAGGGAAACTCAGTTTTCTAATTATTTGTCAAAATCTATTCACATTTTGGAGGGTTTTCAAATATTTTAAATTTTGAAATTTTCCTCTTTACATATCACTCAGTACAATTTTTTGTGTTGTGTTACTATTAATCATCACTTGTTCCTAAAGGCCTTCCTAGGGGGTCTTTAATCATCCTTATCATAAAACACTCCATGAACTGTTCCTATTTATTACGTTCAAAATCATACCTACTTATCCGTTCGTTTTCATACTCGCTCTAAAAATACACAACAAATCACCCCGTATAATTTATTGAACACAACAAATTATTCTCTACACATATCTTTGTTTTACTACCACAGTTTCCTGGATTCTTCAACAAGCCTGAAACGGGTACACGATAACAACAACATGGAAGAAGAAAATAAGGTAATTCATTATGGCATGGCTACCCTTTGTATCTTGCTCAATTTCAATGAATCAAACTCCCTTTGTTTATGGAGACTTCTGGGGTTATTGCTTAACTTCACCTTAATATAAACGATTCATTTGTTACTACATAAAATACTAGCATGGCGTGTAATCTAGTGTTTTCGATAAACTAATATCATTGAAGAAACTTCAAATTCAAGGTTTCAATAATCCTCCAATATTTTTTATGCATGATAATCTAATAATAACGCCTAATTTTGTTGTCATAGAATGAATTTATACCTGAAGCTTTTCAGTTCACATCAGTATCGCATGTACAATAGAATCCACATTCAGAATGAGTACATGGGTCAAGAAAAATCTCCTTGTTGGATCCATTATTAATTGCTTGTAACTTTGGGCTTCTGGTCCAGTTACTTACCTATATATATGTGGGGATCGCATAACTTGGGCCTTTAAATTACTTCATAAACTTGGGCTTCAAGTCCCTTAAAACCCTAGCCATACAGTTCGTACAATACATCTTGGATCAAACACCAATATGGATGTTGGATCCATCATCAACATCCTTTGTTCCTACACTTGGGATCTTACATCGCCAATCAGTCCACAAAACAATTACCTTCAACTTAATGGTCTAAAGCCCAATAAGTTCCCATCAAACTAAAATCAAAACATAATGGGTTTCATAAATTATTTCCAGATTCTCTCTCTCAATACATCAAACATGCTAAATTCAAGCTAACGTATTACCTCCCCAAACCACCATGGAAGACACAACATGCAACGTCCTACCGCAACCAAGCCAGCCCCTCATTTTCGCAAGAAGGATTCCCAGGGAAGTACTCCCAAAAAATAGCTCTTCCATCTTGTTCCACGACTCTCCAAAATAAAGTCTACAAGATGTGGACCTTAACAGCACATCATATTTCATGATGGCAAATGGGAAACTCCAGAAAATTAACCCGAGAACGATAAGAAAACGAATCCTCTACCCAGAAATGAAGAGCGAGGGCAGGCAAAGTGGATGACGAATGAGGCGGGAGGTTTATATCCTACCTGCCTCCCATTGTGGGACGACATCACCTTCCTTCCTCAAGGGAAACTCTGGGACTTGAAATGCGCCTTCGAAACTCTGGATTCAAAGAAAAATGTCACCATAATCCCTCAAAATTAGGGAGAGTTGATGGATCTGATGCCGAAATTCGACAAATGGGTGGGTCTCTGTTTGTTGACCTCCAACTTCGCAACAGTGGAGGCTAGAAGCTTCTCAAACAACTTGGTGATCCTCAAAGTAGTACCGAGAATAAAGCAGATCAAACTCAACACATTGACCTGGGAAAGAAGAAATCCAAAGAGAAGACTAACATAAATTCGTCTAGAGATGAATCGACAATTCTGGACAGTCAAGGAGACGGGAGTGACGTTGGATTCTTGGGCACCAGAGATCAACCTGGCACTTAGAGGGTTATTAAGCATACCAAATATCCCAAGTGATTTGTGTATCCTTTATTGGAACATAAGGGGGTTTTCGAGACCATCCTTCAAACCAAACCTCCAACTTTTGATGGGCATTAACAAACCCAATATACTGATCTTAACCGAGACTCGAGTTGGGGGGGGGGGGCAGAATGCCAACGACATCTTTAGTAACCTAGGTTTTGATAAATGGTTTGTTGCGGACCCTGTGGGATTTAGGAGTGGAATTGCCATACTATGGTATCAGAATATTATCAATTTCGATGTTCTAGGTACATATGATTAGGGATTTCATGGCTTACTCCAGGTAAATAACATCAAATTCTATATGTCTACTATTTACGTCGGTGTGTTTAACATGGTAAATCAATGTAGGGAACTCATCAAGAGAATGAGGAGCATCAAGATCCTTCACTCTTATAGGGAAGCAAACCAAGTGGCGGAGTTCCTGGTCCAGCAAAGAGTTGACGACAATGCTCTGTATTTTGGAACAATCATGTTATTTGCATTCTGCACAACCTGCGAGTTGTCACATTTTGCTAGCAAATGATGCTAGTGGGGTTGTGTTCCCCATGTTCTATAATAACTTTGCTCAAATCTTCAATCTTTATTTTGCAAAACATGAATGATGTTTGATCAATTTCACAAATTTAATTCAGTTATCTTTCATGTTTTTAATGGACCATTTTTTAATAAAATACAAATGTCTTTTAACTGAAGTACATATTATTGCACGAAGAGCTCTTCCTTCTACGAACCAAAGGATGTATAGTTTGCATTTATTTGTGAACAACACAAGCCCCAATCATTAGTTTATCAAAGTAAATATCTACATCATATGAATTTGGGAACCAAAGCATGTACAAGGAAACAAATATTATCATACAAACAAACATAATCGTTCTGGGTGAATGCAATGATCGATTTTTCCATCTGGGAATTATGGGTCCCTTTGTCAATATAAGATGCAATTTTGAACTGGATTATGGTTTCAATTTCTGATTACGGTTTCAAGTTTGAATTGGGGATTACCTGAGATTCTAATTAAAATGAATCGAGGATTATCTTGGAATTCAAACAAAATGAATTGATGTTTTGTGTTTCAATTGGGATAATTTTTTCAGGGGTAATCATCAACATTACCAAAAGAAAATTATAGTGAAAATGAGTTTGACATAATCTCGCCGGAAAATGCATCACAACCGAAAATTTTTCGTGTTCGCCGGAATTATTAACAGTCGGAAATTGACCCTTGTTCGAGGGATGTAGCTTCGTCTTCGCCGGTCCCTCGTCGAAAACTGCTTCCCCTTTGCCAGAAATGACGTCTTATTCTTTCTCCTTCTCTCTTTATCTGTTAAGAATAAGAGATGAAGGGTACAAATGAAAACAAATTAAAGAATAAGAAATTAAACACTATAAATACTAGGTCCCACACTTTCCATTTGAATTTCAAATTAAAACTTTCCAAAATTTTAAAATTTTCGTTTAAATTCAAATCGAAATGGTTTCTAAAAAAGATTCTCCTGTCAATTATGTGGGCCCCATTTGTTCCCAGAATATTCTTATCATCTTGCCAGATGGACGACTCCCATGCAATGTGTATATCTTCAGATATACATGCTGTATATGAAGCCTTTTCCGTAGGGTTAGGTGGTGTGTGCTGATTGGTGAGGTAAAAGGAGGGAAAAGAAAAGGTAGTCTTGTGTTTGTTGTTGTCATGTGGAAATATGGAAAAATGGGTCTAAGTTTGTTAACTGTTTTGTATGCTATTTCGTGTAACTAGCAAAACAAAGAGGAGAATGGATTATTATTATTATTATTATTATTATTATTATTATTATTATTATTATTATTATTGTTGTTGTTGTTAAATATTATTATTTTGGCC
>ONZA01018265.1:1332-16647 GCA_900322205.1 Kewa caespitosa
ATTGACTGAAGGACATATTCCTTCATGGGGATCATCGTGCTAGTATTACAACACCCTGGTGTTAGCCTCATCAAATATGATGGGCTTCCCAAATTTGGGACTCTTCTCGACCAGCATGGTCTGGCCAAGAGAACGTAAGTGTGCTTTTCTTGCCTTCGACTTCACACCTCCGCATGCGGGACCACAAGATATGATCGAAACGACCTTGTGATTGGTCGCTCCGGAGTCGGATGACTCGTCTGAGCTACTTTCCCCTTGGGTGTGCAATGCGGAGGTCTTGTTTTTATCCTTCAAAAAATCACTGATTTTTCCTTCTTTGCCAACTTCACAAGATTGCGCCCGAGCTCGCGACAATATCTCGTGGAGTGACCATTTTCTCGGTGGTAATGGCAGAAGTAGTACCCACCTTTCTCTGACTCCTTCATCGGGGTCGCCTTTGGTATGAGTTTCTTGTCCATCCTCGCATAGACCACCTCCTGGTTGCAGTTTAAGATCTTGTTGACCTCGGGAGCTTCTGGGGAAGAGGCCTTGCCCTTGTTATTCTTCCCACCACCTTGCCCTCCTCTGCTACCTCGACCTCCTTTGAAGTGAGGTTTTTCGACATTGAGGGGTTCATCGCTTCTTTTCTTGTTTTTCTTGTTGTGGCGAAGTGATTTTCCTTTGGTTTGGTTAGTATTTCTCACACTCCCAGTCACCAAGTTGCAATTTGTCAGTTCCCATGACGTGATGATTTTCTTTTCCACGTAGCGAGCCTCATTGAATAGCATGTTCCGATTCATCGTCTTTCGCCAGTTCAGCTCGATTTTCATCTCGGTCCCGTCTAGGAGACCATTCATGAATGCACAGCACGCAATCTTCTGTCAGAGTTTTTCAATCTCCAGGCACTGATCCGCGAACCGCTGTACGTACTTTTTTGCGGTCTCATCATGCCCTTGCTTAACTTTCAGCAAGTATTCAACCTTTTTACTTTCCCGCTCATGAGCTGTGAAGTGACTTACAAAGATGTCAGTCAACTGCTTGAAGCACTACACGCCGCCCCGCAGGAGTAAGTTAAGCCACTTGAGGGCGAGGCCCTCCAGGGTTCCCACAAAGAACCGGCATAAAATGGCCTCGGTTCTGTTGTGGGTCATCATTGCGGCGTGGTACGCCATCAGGTGTTTGATTGGTGAGGCGGTACCACTTTACATTTTTTTCTTGCCCAGTTTCACTTCCTAAGGAATTGGCTGATTCATAATGATGGCAGCTAATGGGACTGCATGGTCAGCCCCATCTCTACGCCCGTGGTGGCGTACCCCGGAAATTTTCCCGGCCAGGATGAGAAATAAGGCTTAAAGCCTATTCCCCATAGTTTCTTCTCCTCTTCCTTCTTACAAATGAAGTAGTGAAGGTCGACAGGTAGTTTCTCAGAAAGAACTGGTCCTCCCTTTTTGCGAGAGTTTAAGAAATGTCGCAAGTCAAAGTTAGCCCGCTCCGTGTTGTACGAGTGGTGGCTCCAAGAGGTTTTGGGTTGTTTTCCCTTGGTCGCTTGCAGGATGTTCATCTCATTCTAGTTAGGCCGTGGCCTGGACCCAAGAGAGTGAGTGGAGCTCTCACGGTTGGAGATTGTGAGAGGTTTCGAGGCCATCACCACCGTTGTGGGTGACGGAGCTGGTATGTTGCCAGAATTTTGAGATGGGGTCTTCCCTTGGAGCATCGCCTGAAGCTCAGCGCGCATCGCCTCCCTAGTTTCCTTCTGGACTTGACGAACGAGTTGCGTGAGCTGAACTGGAGGGATGACTGCATGCTGGATCTCGTTGCGAGGAGTGTTGGCCACGGATTCTTCTGCATCGTTATGACGAGACATGGTTCTCTTGAGGGTTGTTGTTGGAATGTGTTTATCACTTCTCAATCTCAAGTAACTTAAAGTCACTCCCCACTGACGGCGCAAAATGTTGCGGGTTTTTTTTTTTTTTTTTTGTAGTGAGCCCTCGAGACGTTGAAGGGCAGCTGTGCACGAGGTAAGAAGCTTGGTGCGATGTGAGGTCGACTTCAATCGAGGCCTGCAAAATGAGCAAACGTGAAATGTCGCAGATGTGATCCTGGGAATAGTCCTCCGATGCTTATGTCAGTACAAGCGAGAAGTGACAGGCAGGAGTGAGGATGCAAGAGCTATTGTTCACTGTGACGTGAGCAAATTGGCTTTGCAGAGAATAATTAGTGTGTTACCTTTCTAAGAAGGCCAAGGGTCCTATTTATAGACTCCTTGAGGATTGTGCAACCAATCATAACCTTCCACATTTGCCTTAATTTGGCAAATGGGCCTTCATGCACTGTGGGCTGCATTTGAATGATGCCGATTGGGCATGCCAGTTGTCCCATTGACCAGCGAGGACCATCAGCAACCTGAATGCCACCTACGAAGCATGTATCGCGAGGTGGGAATCTACATGGTTCTCCGGCTTGCCGACAATAGCAACGTCGCCAGATGGCGTTATGCGAGGTGACCACCTCGTGGGAAATATTGGGCGTAAGAACATGCAATCCATGCATACCTAAAGAGCGGCAAACTCTTTCAGCATCTTTCGTTGCTTCGGGAGAGGAAGCTCTCTGGGAGCACTACGATATGTTGATGACCAGCGAGCTAAGATCGGGAAAGCTCGGGGCTCCTCACATCGTGGCCCGAAGACTGGAAAGTGCTCGTAGAACCATATCTGCACATAAGAAGAGAGCTATCAACTGAAAACAAAAGCAAATATAAGGCAATCTAAGGCCAAAAGAGGCATTACCTCAAAAACCTTCCAGAACCCACCGAGGAGAATGTCCTTGTTCTTCACTTGATGGCACCCCTGCCTCAAGTACTTCACCAGGGTTGCATAGCTAGGTGTTTCCCAGTTGTAACTACTGATACACCTAACATCCTTAATGCTGGGAGGTAAAAGAAGTAGATACGGATACCCTTGTCCGGAAACAAGGTGCGAGCCAAGAGATAGGCAACGAAGAGCCGCACTGTCTGGTCCAGCGTCAAGGCCCCGAGATGGTCTGACAGAGTAAGGAATGGCTCCGTTGTTAGGGGTTACAAGCCACATGAAGTCTGCCCCAAACATGGCCGTTAGACTCTCCTGCTCAAAGCAGAAGGAACCGTCCAAAGGGACAGGCTCGCCTACCAAGCCAAACCGCTGATCAATTCAAACTCCGACATTGCGTGATCGTCATTTCGCCCATCTGAAGCTGAAAGGTGATGGTCGTATCCCGAAAGTGCTCTACAAGAGCATGAACGACTAACAAGTTCACATACTTGCACCCACAAAGTGAACGAAATAGTGGGCGGAACCCAGTCTCCTCCAAACGGGTGATGAAGCCATCACCGAGGGCCCTGACGAGAGAATGGTGCGTGGCAATAACGTCGACGATACCACCGTAACCTCTCAAGTGCGTCGTCTCCTCCTATGAAAAGATAACACACACAATATAATCAACAAAAACAGCTCTAAAAGATCATGGGCAATGCGCGAGTACACCAATATATAAAAACAACGAGCGATTGGGCATTTTACCTAACGAACAAAACATGCATGGCATGGAAACATGTCCTAAGGTGATGAAACATGAGCTAACAATTTCATTTCAATGTTTTACGCTAAGATGAGCATAATAAGAGTCATAACAATTGCATTTTCTAGCAAGAAATCGACAAAACCTCTAAGGGGTATTTCGTCAAACACTTGGCGTGTGTAACTCAAAATCACATGAACCTGAGAAACTTAAACATACCGATGCCCATTCATCATCAAGTTATATACGTACATCACATAAACATCCCAACCTACATCCCAAGTACATAAAATATCCATATACCGCCTAATTCCTCGCACGGTATGATAGGTGATCATTGGCGTCGTACAAAAGCACCGAGGGATTCCTCTCCAAGCTCGAATGCCACTCGCGTCGGACGAACTAATCACCGGCTCAAAGCTCTTGCCCGACCTTTTTGCGCATGTATTTTGGTTCACCTTAGGGGCCTACCTCGAAAGATATAGTGAACTGGCCCCACCTGGGCCTCCTCCTCGTCATCCCTACAAGGGGACCCAACACCATCATCGTGACAAAGAATGCAAAGAAATTGAACCATTTCTTGGACCCCATCCTCAAACAAAATATCACTACAATTGAGCAAATTTCTCGAGTACAAAGAGGGATAATTAGTAGATTCAAGCTAGGAATTAAGGAAAACAAGTTTTAGTTGAATGTGGAAGAAGATTTGAGCAAAAATGGGCAAGATTTAAGAGAGAAAATCTGGAAAAACGAAACTGTTCAATCGCGAAATGAAGTCTGGGAGGCATTCTACCTCTCGAGTTAAATCATGCCTTAGCGAATATCAATATATTCGCAAGGAACCCAGCGATTATTCCTATATTAGGTAGGACTCTAGTGATTTCTGGCATATTCGTTGAGACCCAGCCTAACTCCGTTCAAAAGTTTTTCTTTTGGCGCCCATCTAGTTGTTCTATATTTCGAAATACTCAACCGTTGTAATATACGTGGGTATTTGAGCACTGGAATGTTAAAATTCATACATTCCGGACAACAATCTGCCCAGACGGTCGATTAAATCTGCAAAAAGTCCTTTTTGCCTCAATCAGTCAATAAAAGGTGAAATTCTTTTTAACCCACACTGTCAACAAAATGTCTTAATTAATTATTCTGACTTGGGTAGTCAATGAATGCCCAAATCAATTTCTTTCTTGACTCGGGCGGTCAATAAATGCCCAAATCCATATTTTTGCTGACTCAGGTAGTCAATAAATACCCTTATACCCTTCAAATCTATTTCTGACCCCATGATGTCGGTTAACTCCTTAAATTTGTCTTCGACCCTAGGATGTCGATAAACTCCTTCAAATCTATTTCCGACTCCAGGACGTTGATAAACTCCTTCAAATCTATTTCCGACCCCAGGATGTCGATAAACTCCATCAAATATATTCTCGACCCCAGGATGTCGATAAACTCCTTCAAATCTATTTCCGAACCCTGGATGTTGATAAACTCTTTGAAATACATTTCCGACCCCATGTCATTTTACTTTTTCAAACACATTTCCGACCCCACGATGTCCATAATCTCCTACAAACACATTTTCGATCCCAAGATGTCAATAAACTCTTCCTCCATTTTATCTTGACCCAGGATGTCATTAAAAGCCGGTATACTACAAAATCATCCTTTACGAAGGATAAGGGCATGTACCCTTTAAAACATACATGTTCAGCTACCCATTTGGTAAGCTAAGTGCACACAACACTTGCACAAAATACATACTTTGGCCTTCGCCGCTCGCCGCCTCGGTCATAGTGGGGCTTCTGTTGACACCAAAATATTGTCCCCCAAATGACCCCATAACGATAAATAGGATACGGTACTATTCCTAGATATATCTAATCCAAAGTCAATCGAAGTAAAAGGATAAAATGGTCATTTCACCTCATCCTTGAAGCTTCTAGACTTTTCCCTCAACCTACCCGGCCAAGGAAAGCCAGAACGTAATGCATGAGAGAATTCAAGGGCCAAACGATTATGAACATATTCGTTGCCCACCTAGCAATTATCAAGAAAATCGTTTGGCCCCCAGCGAATATACCCATAATCGTTGGGCCTTGCAACGAATTTCACTCATATTCGCTATCTGTTAAGCTTTTCTTACATTCACCTAGGTGCATGGTTCAATTTCTAGCAAATATCACCGTATTCGTTGGGCACTGAACGAGTATAGGCATATCACCTTATGCCCCATTGAATTTACTCATATTTGCTGGGCCAAGGTGCATTAAATTTCTAGATCCAATATAAACCCATGCATTAACCATACGACATCAAATACAACCTAAACCTCTGCTAAAATTCTCCCAGCAACAAGTATACATTTTCTCTCAAGCTTTAGCATTTTTGTTTGCATTTTACATAATTTTCGAAAAGCCAAAAACAAACAAAAAAAGCCTTAAAACACAAAAAGCAAAAAATAAAATTTGCGTGTAAAGAATTCTGATGAACATCCCAACCAAAGGTAGACTTCCGAGTGTCCTCCTCTCGTAAGACACTCCTTAGGAGAAGAGTTGTGATTTTTCTACATTTTTATTCCTTTTATTTTCATTTAATTTTTTTATGTCACAAAATTAGGGAAAATAATAATTCAATATTATTTTCTTTACTTCTAGACATATATTTTATTTTTATTTTTCTTCATTTTCAAGTCACTCATTTGGGGTAATAACAATTTAATGTTATTTTCCTTAGATAAAGTAGCTTTGTTTGCTTTTATGTACATATGTATTTTTATTTATTTTTTCTATTTAATTATTATTTTTTCTATTTTTATTTTTGAGATTTTAGGATTATGGTAAATTCTGCCTCATTTTTATTTTTTATATTTTCAGCCTTTTTTATTTTTTATTTCATTTTTATTCTTTTCGGCATTTTTTTCTTTTTTTTTCGAAATTTCTTTTTATTTTCTGATTTTAGATATTTATTTTTCTTAAGTCACGTAATTCTGGAAAGTAATAATTCAATGTTACTTTTTAAGGTTAAAAGACTTATATTTGGATGTTATTATTTATTTTATTATATATTTATTTAGTTGCCCATTCTGTAACATTTATTCCCATGGACATATTTATTTAATTTTTTGATTGTTGATTATAGACAACTAAAAATTGCTTGCTAAAAAGTGATAACCTAAAAATAAATGTTGAAATGACTAAGAAAACATTTAGGTTAACTTTCTTTTGGAACCAAATCAAATTACAAAAAGTTCTAATTCGCAAGTAGTGGCCGGTCGTAAGAACGTGCAAAATGGATGCATTCCACATCCAATTCGTACCATTGCCCCCGAACTCAAACTTTGGTTAAAAGATTAAAATGAGTCAAAAGACGGTCTCCTTATTTTCCTAAAATAAGGTGGCGACTCCAAACACCATAATTGTGCCATTTCGCACACTACAAAAATGATGATTTTACACCCATAACACGCACCATTTCTGTGGGGGGAACGCGCGCCTTATCCACCTCTCGCCTCCTCGTCTGAGTGGAGGGCCATGGCCCCTACAATCCCACACTAAAAATGTTACTTCTCCAACTAGGAATGTAATAAAAATTAGGAAGTAACAAGTGGTATCATCTTTCAACTAAATTATAATAATTACCTTTTCCCTCAGTTTTGACCTTAGAGCCAACACCAAATGTCACCTACCAATGATACGAGTTTCAAGCTCAACAAATTTGTTGCACCAGTCATGTGATTGGTTGCTCCATCATCTAGGTACTAGGTTTTCAGTTCTCGCTTCTCCTCTATCTTGACTTGCAACAATAAGGATGACTCTTCTCCTTTTTCCTTGTTCTCGATAAGATTTGATTCTTCCTCCACTTTTTTGGAGTAGCATTACCACAAAAAATGGCAATACTTGCCACAATTGTAGCATTCAATGTTGGCTTTATTGTTAGTGCTTCTTCCTTTGCTTCTTCCTCAACCTCTATGGGCACTTTTGTTTCCGTTGGGAGGACTTGGATCATCTCTCCCTTACTTGGTTTCGTCCTACCTTGACCGCATCTACCACCACGGCCTTGACCTCTTCCACGGTTTCTTCCCGTCTCACTAGTATCCCCTTGTTACAAGAGACTTTAGCTTGCAACACTTGTAGCGTATCTTCTTTCTTTTTTCCCTGCATTCTCTCCTCATGTGCTTGGAGCGACTCATTAAATTCATCAATTGACATTGTCTCCAAATCATGCACTTGGAAGAATTTTCTCCACAACAGGAACATTTTCAATGGTATCCCCGAGTCCTTTCTTTTGATTGACAATGCATAAGACTTGTGTGAAGTAATTGGCAATGGACTTGGTCTCTGTTGTCTCAAGTTTCTCAAACTCGCTTCTTAATGTTTGGATTCGAACCTTCTTCACTTTTCCAACTCCGGTAAATGACTTTTTCAAAATCTCTCATGCTTGCTTTCTACTTGTAGCATTAGAAACTTTCTCCAGCTGGTCATCATCGAAGCCTTGATGGATGATGGTGAGTGCACACCTGTCTTTCTTTCTCTCCTTCTCTAGAGCCTCCTTCTGGGTTTGATTTAAAGCTACTTCATTTTGTGATTCTGTTTGAACAAACCCTTTCTCTACAACCTCCCACACTCCTTGTGAACCAACGATGGTCTCCAATTGTAGCGACCACTTATCATACTTATATTTTTTTGAGTTGTGGGTATCGGAAGGCTAACGCACCATTCTTAGATGCCATGATAATTGAAACTTCCAACCTAGATCTTGATACCACTTTGTTAGATGAAAGGGTGGTGGATAAACACACTAGAGGAGAGAAAGGATGAGAGAACACAAGCTTCTTTGTTGTTGTGTTTAGTGTTTACAACTCCACATCAATCCATCTCATGAAAGTGGGTTTATATAGAAGTTCAAAGACCCAAAACTTACATCATCATAATTACATAACTCTATTAATATTAAACTAATGAACATCTAACTCTTGTTTCATTGATTTTTATCTCTAAGCAATTAACTAAGTAACATGACTTTATTGAAGTAATTTTTGTTTTGACTGGAGTAAAACAAAGCTTAGGACATATTTGTTCTCGCTCTATTAGCAAGACCATGAGCAACAACATTGTTTAGTCTAGAAAAAAAAATAAAAAATAAACTTTATGGTGGTAAAGTCGGGAATTATGCTAAGGATATCTTGGACCATGAACTTGATCTCCTTGTGGGGCACCGAATTGGTTGAAAGGCATTTAACCAGAACTTGCGAGTCAGAGAGAACCTGCAAAGAAGATAAGTTAAGAATTTTTTCCTCTTCGAGGGCATCTTTCATAGCTTGAGCTTCAGGTTGGATGGGAGAGATAGCAAAAAAGTTGGACCGTCCCTTGTGCACAATTCCTCCGTCCATGTTTTTAATGGCCCAACCACCCCCTGCTCTTAAATTATTTTCCTCACATGAGCCGTCAACATATACAATCTTTGCATCCTGGGCTTATTTCGAGTTTAGAGCTTGATCCATCTTGATCATCGCCTATTTGGGTGACAAAGGGCGTTCGCAACTTAGAAGCACTAAAAGCATCACTATAAAAGTTGTCAATCATTTTAATGGCGGCCGTCTAGCTCAGGATGCCACACTTGCCCTTCTATTAACGAAGCACCCTGATTGTCCATAAAACTGAGATAAAATATGATTTTGGATCAAAATCATCCAACCCTGTTTTAAGGCTATGAATCCAATTCATAATCCACTTGTGTATTGCAATGTTTGGGTTGGAAAGGAAGCGAATGCCTAGTCTCGACGCAGGCCATACTCTGGAGGCGAAGTCACAATCTCGGAACAAGTGAGTTGCCGTCTCTTCAATATTCAAATTGGGCGTTAGACGAAGCGGGCACAGGTAGGAATCAAGAGTTATCTTACGATTCTTAAGGGGTTTGCGGAGGGGAAGGGCGTTGTTGAATAACTTCCATAGGAAAATTTTCCACCTTGGGATCCATCTGAAACCGTCATAAGCGTTTCCAATTGATATCTTTACGTGGGTACGACTATTTACCACTAGGTGCTCTCCCATTCTAATTAAGCCGTAGGCTGACCTAACCGTAAAATTCCCATGAACACTAGGAGTCCACACTAGTTCGTCTGCATGGTAGTTCGTGGGAATACGGGTTCCAAGGATTTGGTTTACCCAATATTCCGCAAAAGCGGAATTGACCAAGTCCACTTTCCATTTTCCATCCTCGATAAGATGGTGCACTTTATTGGGTAGTTCTGGCCCAAAGGGGGCTGATCCTTAAGTTGTGAGTAACTTTGTGGGATCTTCCCATCCACCCATTGGTGGGACCAAATATTTATACTCTCCATCTTACCAACCCTCCATCCATAGTGTTTCTTAAGGATAGATGCACCCCAAGCAATGCCCCGCCACCCCCAAGAAGAATTTGAGGGTAACCGAGGAGGGGAGAAAAGGGTTCCTTGGTTAAAATTGTACTTACCTCCAATGACTCTTGCAATGAGAGAATTTGGGTATTGGATAATACACCAGGCTTGACGGGCAAGACGAGCTTGATTGAACTGCTTAACCTCCCTAATACCTAAGCTACCCATTTCTCCTGGAAAAGTGATCGTATTCCAATCTCTCCAATAAATAGGAGCCGCGTTGCGGTTGCCACCCCACCAGAAATGAGTGATGAGGGAATTTAAATTATCCGCAACTCCTGTTGGTATCCTAAAAACCGAGAGAGCGAAAGTTGAAATAGACGAGAGGATCGAGGAGATAAGAGCAAGACGACCAGAAGGGGAGAAAAACATGATGTTCCATGAATCTAAGCGAGCTCGGACCTTGTAGATCAGATTGGAAAATATTGACTTTTTAGTCATTCCAAAGTTTGAGGGGAGTCCCAGGTAGACACCAAGGCTAGGGTCATTACGGATTCGAAGAATACCTCTAAAGATACGAATCAAGTGGTGCGGGGTATTCGGGCTTGCAAAGAAGACCGATTTGTCAAAGTTTATAAGCTGGCTAGAGGCATTACAATAGGTGTTCCAAATTTTTTTCATTTCACCACAATCTTTTAAAGAGGCCTCCATAAAGAAAGCAGAGTCATCAGCGAAGAGCAGGTGTGAGACCCTCGCACCGCCCCAAAAAGCCTCAATACCTTTGATAGCTTTAGTCTCTGTGGCTTTGTGGATCAGGCCCAACAATGCTTGAGCATATCAGATGAATAGGAAAGGTGAGAGCGAGTCGCCTTGGCGTAGCCCACACAATGGCTTGAAGCTTGGGCGGGGGTTCCCATTGACCACGATAGAATAGCTAACCATTGTGACACAATTCATAATAAGTTTTTATCCAAAGCGAAAGAGAATAAGAACCTGGTGGAGAAAATCCCATTGGATACGATCATAGGCTTTGCCCATATCCGTTTTGATTGCTATCCGGTACGCTTTTCCTTTCTTTGTTTTCCTAATCTTCTCTAGCATCTCGCGGGCAGCCAGGATGTTATCCAAAATGAGTTTTCATGGGGTGAAAGCATTTTGTGCGTCACTCACAAGCGAGGGAAAAACCTTATTCAACCGGTTTGCAACACACTTGGCTATAATCCTTTATATAACAGTACAAAGGCTAATCGGCTTGAAGTCCCCCACACTTTCCGGAGCATCTTTCTTAGGAATTAAGATGATATTTGTGCGATTGAATTCCGAGAGGATGTAGCCCGAGTTTAGACATCAGAGGACTGCTAAGGTGACATCATGTTTGATGGTGGCCTAGTTCTTCTGGAAGAAAAGTGGTGGAATACCATCTGGGCCCAGAGCCTTGGTGGGTCCCATTTGGGAAAGAGCTTGGCGAACCTCCTTGGCTGAAAATGGTTTATTTAGGGAGTTGCACTCATCATGGATTAGAAAGTTTGAAATACTTTCCAAACATTCGTTGATGCAAGCATCCCGTTTAGGATCATTGTTTGTACTAGGGGAAAAGGAGAAGAGATCCTTGAAGTAGGTTTGGATTAAGGTGACAGAATCTTCCTCATCCTTGGTCCACGTGCCATCCTGGTGTTTGAGGGTTGAGATTTGGTTTCTCCGTCATCGAGCCCTAGCATATTTAAAGAAGAATCTTGTATTTGCATCACCTTCCACATTCCAGCATAGAGTTTTGAAGGAATTCCGATAAATTAACTCTTGTAGCATCATTGGATTCGATGGTTTCTCCATCTTTAATCTTGAGCTGTGAAGTACGCAGATTCTCTTTGAAGTTGTCCCAGTCTTTTCCCCAGGCCTTTTTCTTATCGACGGACCAATGTTTGGTTGCAGTCCTAGCGCACGAGATCTTCCTTGCGAGATGGTAAATTGTAGAACCATTGAAATTTTGATTCCATGTATCCTGTACGATAGAGATGCACTCCTAATAATTGAGGCACCACTCATCAATCTTGAATATTCGGCCATGCTTTTTTTTTGGGGGGGGGGGGTCTGTGTAAAGGACGATGGGATCATGGTCCGAGACGTTAATGGGAACATTTTGGACATAGGCGTTTTGAAACCAAGACAACCATGAAGGGGAACAAGTGGCTCTATCCAGGCGCTCATAGATTCTCCCTACTTCTCTATTATTCGTCCAAGTGAAACGGGGTCCCTTAGAGGGGACATCCATCAAAAAATGATCGGACTTGAACTCAAGGAAGTTTCCCAGGCTTTTGATTTTGCTACTACCCCCAAGTTTATAATGGTGGGAGTCAATCTGATTGAAATCACCCAAAATAACAAAGGGGAGGGTAATGGATTTGAGAAGGGATTTGAGATCCATCCAGACTTTAGCTTTTTGGCCAACGTGGGGAGCCCCATAGACACACACCAAAATCCAATCACCAAGCGTAACATTACAAGTTTTAAGGGCAATGAAGTTACTGGTTTTGTGGAATAAGGAGAAAAGATTTTTAGTTCTCCATCCTACCCACAGACCGCCACTGTGACCTAAGGCATCACTGGCTTCCCAAAAACAAAAATTAAGACGACGGAAAATTAAAGATACATTAGAACCTAAAGCTAAAGTTTCACTAAGAAAGATGAAATCAAAAGACGATTTCCCAAGCAAGCTTTTAACAAAATGGATTGTAGGGGAGCTTGGGTATTGTAGGCCCCTACAATTCCATGTAACACCTATCATGGCTGCGGTGGTGGTTGATCTGGGGCAACCACCCAAGCCCCATGTTCGGTGAGAGCGAGGCTGATGCCAATACCAAAGCACATCCCATCATCGTTTTGATTCTGTGTCCCAGCATGAGTGTTTTATGTGGTGGCTTCGTTATTGAGCCTAAAACTTCTCTTTTTTGTGCTTCCCCGTTTTGGATATCAGGAAGGATGATCTTTCGCTTACCCTTACGGTTGTTCTTCGATGACACTTCTTCGCTACCATCTGGTGCTATGTCTGTGGCCGCCATAAGAACATCGGACACTGCATCCGGTGGAGCTTAGGAGAGCCACAGTTTATAGCGTCTAGTGTTTTTCCTTTGTTTGTATCTAGAATAACATAGCTTTTTCCCCTTCCTTGTCCTGTTGGGTCCCTTGAGGAAGAGGATCGCACTATCATACAGAGTGGACATGGGTGAGGGAGGGAGGTCAGGTTCTGGCATAGTATCAACTTCGACTGTGAGTTGTAAATAGCAGGGTTGCAAGGCAGGGGCTTGTTCCGGTAATATGGGTTCCGCCGAGATGTGGGGCTCCTCAAAATGATCTTCCTCATCAGTGTGTCCGAGTTCTTCCTCTGAGTCACATTGGTTTAGGATAGCTTCCACTTGATTTACGATATCGTTGAGAAGAGGGGCGTGAGCCCTTAGGTTATCGATCAGATTCAGTTCCTCCCTAGCTCTCTAAAGATCATCATTTGAATGACGGTCATTTTGGTTAAGAAAGTCCTCTACGTCAGCAGTAGCACCCTCTAACTCGTCCGTCTCCATCGGGGAAGGTACATTATCCGGGGGGGAAGGCTCATTGTCACCCTGGTTGTGAGCCTCAATTGCAAAAAAATCTTATTCCCAACCATGATCTATATTGTGCCGGATGGTGGAGACCGAAGGGATAATCACTCTGTTTTCTATGACTTCTTGCATGGCTCCATCAAGCTTGGTAGAGAAGAGGTTGCTGTGCTCAAGTTGAGCTGCGCTAAAGATAGGTATCAGATTGGGGTGGTTAAGCAGTGGGGGCTGTGGGTTGGTAGTTTGGGCTTGGATAAAAGGGTCTTCTTGAAGAGAGAACCCCGGGGGTATAAGAGGGTTCCCTTAGGGTTAGAATTGTGGGTTTGCATGGGGTGGAGGTGGTTGCATGGCAGGGTTAGGCATCTCAGGAGTATTTGCATGTTGGTTGGGGGTATCGAAAGGGAAGATATTTCAGACTACATGTATGATCAGACCCAAAAATGGAGGAAAATTGGAGTTTATAGCATCTCCTGGGCGTAAACAACGTCCCCCTGGGGTGGTTTGCAGCCCAAAGCCGATAAAGACTTCAGGTTCATCCTCAAGTCTTGATGGAGAAACATTCCCCTCGAAGGGCCAGAGTCTAACACTTGATGTAGTGTATCGAGTGGTTGATGGGGATGCCCTCAGGTCCACAGAAAACATAGCGTACTCATTCTCTGCCTCCAACACATCAAAGCCATTGTGGAGGTGTTTGAACATGCGCTCGTTGATTATCTCTTTTATTTACCTGACCGATTTTGCACACCTAGACGCTTTATGTCCTAGTTTACCACACCGAACGCAGTACTTAAAGATGCCCTCATACCTTATGTGGATCTAGATAAGAGTATCATCGTCGAGCTTCAAGAAGAAACCCGGGAGAAGGGGCTCATCCAACATCACATCAACCCTGATGCGAATGAAATCAAAGTGTGGAATGTAGTCATGAATGATCTCCGGTTGAAAATAACTCGCGAACAAGGCACCAATTTTATTAGCCACATGCATGTTCATAAACTCGAGGGGCAGGCCGCACAGTCGAATCCAGAAGCATGCAGAGAGGAATCTTATGGTGCGAGGGACAAGTTTCGGGGACCAGTTATTGAAAACCATGAGAGCCCCTTCAATACTAACATGAGTTTTATCGAGGAGGTCCGCCTTATTTTCTGGATGGGAGCAGTAAAGAACGTAAATGTCAGCGAGACGGTACACTGAGATCGCCCCCCACGTCCTCCATTTATGATCGATGATATCCTGGATTGTTGCAACACTAAAAAGACAGTAATCAACAATGTAGCCCAAGATGAACAGGGTCAAGAAATCCCTACTCTGATTTATAAACTCAGAGTCGAGAACCATAAGAGGCCCTTGTCTAAGGGGGCGCCAGTGCCGGGGGTTTGGGTTAGTTTGCATGGCTAAGAGGAGGAACTGGGCGGAGAGGAAAAAGGAATAATGACAAGTTGGGAGGAAAGAGGGATGAAGGGGAGCACAGAAGACAGAAGGAAGGGGGGAGGGGGGATTTAAAGCGAGTGCTGGGGACTATAAGCTAACTGAGAGAGCAAGACAGAGAGTGTTAAATGAGCTTAAGGCGCATGGAGAGCTCCCCAATCTTGGAAGAAGCTTCTGCAGAGGAACATTTATTCCTAGAAGTAAATGCTTGTAAACACGCCAAAAAAATGTGCTGTTATGAGGAAGGGAAGCCAAAGCACTAGGCTCCAGTACTGATCACAAGAAGCAATGATGAAAAGAAAAACAAAACGTGCTGGAAGGAAGGCTACGAAAGTCACGTTTTGGGAGGTGCGGCACACTAAGAATAGGAACTATTGAAGATTGATTGGAATGCTTTTTTTTTTT
>ONZA01018300.1:3498-14958 GCA_900322205.1 Kewa caespitosa
GAATAAAGAACGAAAAGATACCTGTAAACCTGCTTTCATAAGAATGGAATTGAACAGCAATACATCAGGTTCATTTCCTTCGGAGAGAGCTTGCTGTAGAAGATTTAATGCTTCATCAAAAGCATCATTTTCCAGCAGAATCTGAAGGACAAACAACATAGAAAAAATAAGCCACCAAATACCGGAAATTTACATGCCAGATGTTTGCAGCACCTCAAGCACCACCACCACCATCAACAACAACAACAACCCAATGTAATCCCCATACAATAAGGGTCTGGGGGTAAGGATGTACAGTTGTACACAGCCTTTCCCCTGTTTTAGAGAAAAACAGAGAGGCTGTTTCCGAGAGAGACCCTGGATGCACGGAGCCTCAAGCACCAAATTTCCAACTAACAAGAAAGCAGATCACCATTGCAACCCTTGAATTTCAGTTATACATATACAATGGTTAGAAGAGAGATTTAGACACAAGTTATCATGTGGTGTTAGCATATACTCATGAAGTTTAAACCAACTAGTTAAACTGTAGTAGAGGGATCAAACATGATCTTTATAACACTTCAGCTGTGATATCTATTTGGTTAAATTGTTACAAACTAAATACAAGAAGTTACGTGCAGACAACATAGCAACAAAATTAATCTTATAGGGCTTGCAATAACATATGAATCACATAAAATTTAGATATGTCACATATTATGCTACAAGTCGTCACACAACAGGGGGGGGGGGCTTATGAAATGCACATCAGCTTGGCAAAAAGAAGAAACTACATAGAGGAGAACAGTAAGCATTTAATTCCTTTACTGAGCGCTGCCTTACTATGACAATGCATATTGATCAAGAAAAAAGGGGTTGTTTTTAATTGACTAGTATGACTTCAATTTTCTCTTTGCTGTTCAAGTCAGAATGGAGAAAGAAAGAACAGTGGCGAGATAAATCATTGGAATATTGTCAGAGTGAGTGCACATAAGAGTGGAAGTTCTAAGAAGCAAAATTACACAGATAACAAAGAAGCTTATGAATTGGAAAGTACAAACTGCATCAGACCAACTTGACCAAGCACTAAAATTATAGTCCATCCGTCCGAATTAGTCGTCACATTGGGACAACCCTTCAAAACAAAGGAAATGTTGTGAAAAGATCAAGTCACCACAATCATGTAGAAGAGCAGAACTTTGGGATGTTAGGGAATGAAAGATGAAAAGATATACTGGGAAGTTCAACTACTCTCTACCAAGTTGTGAAAGAAACAACTATTTTGGGACGACCCTCAATTGTAACAGAGATAATTAATTTGCGACCCAGAGTTGAGAACATACCAACATAGAATAGTACCTTAATAAGGGCAGTATATGTTAATGTTTGCGGACAAAATCCGTCACGCAACATCATAGAAACCAAAGCACATGCGGACTTGAAACATCGAATATTGAAGCAGCAGTCAATCATAATATTGTAAGTTGCAGCATCAAGCTGAAACCTGCATAGCTTCATCTTCCTGAATATTTGGATTGCTATGTGATCCTGCATAACAAGCAAAAACCCTATACATAGTCAAGCAAACAGGAAAGCACGGCACCTGCTCATGGAAATAATCATACGATGTGCCTACTACCTCTTTGGCCTCAATAAGTGAATGAAGTACAGTGTTATAGACTTCGGTTCCAACGTAGCAGCGGTGGGATAACTGTTGTTCTGCTGTACGCAAGTACTGTAGCATCTCTTGCACCATTCCTTCTGTCCCAAGAGCTTTCAGCTTCAAGGAGACAAACCCGGGTAGAGATGGAATCAATACACAACTTATTATGTTATCTATAAACCATGAGTTTTGCACATTCTATTAGACGAGAACTCATGACAGGCACTGGGGTGAATGATGATGGAATTCTACTAAGCAGAGGACACTGGTATGACAAATACTACCAAAGAGAAGTGTCAGGCACATGACAACAAGGACACTGCTATACAAAAAAGTTCGCTTTCAGTTCGACTTCCCCAAAAATGGAAGATGTTACTTACCTAGCAACCGCAGGTAACTTGAAATTCCAGTATCAATACCCAGGAAGTTAACCAAACAAATCTAGGCACTTCCACGAAGTTCTACTTCATGTGAAATAGAACCTCAATGGAATTGGTACTTCTTGCAGTGAACCAAACAACCCCTAAAAACAACTTTAGGACATAAATGAACCCTGAGCTACTACTTGCTCCGTCACAAATCATTATAACTATTTTTTAATGTCCTTACAAAGTTGCCACCTATCCTAGTACAGTTATAATTATGATTTGCAGCACAATAAAAATCCCGCTCAAGTACATTCCTTAGCAATTAGCTAAACCCAAAGCATTACTGCATATTTAGGTTATTTTAGTACAGAGGCGCAAAATCCTTATGTCAGCAACTCATCATGTGACAACTAATTTGCTAATGGATAGAGTATTAACGTTTTAACTGCATAGCAAATACTTGGTGATCGTTCAGAATAAAACAATATCTCAACATGATAAATCTCCCGGCTCGAAGACATTAACATTCAAATGCCACGTCAAAGTACCGTGGCCTCATGCAGTATGTGGGAATGGAAATAAGAGAATAGAAGTGATTTTGGAGACCAGAAATCAATTTAAACACTTATCGGCATAGCTGATTCAGTATATTGGTGTGAGATATGGGACGAGGTAGTTAGCTAAAATTTCATATGATAGGTTATTAGAAAGGTCCTCATGCCATATATTTGCTGCTAGTTTTAATGTTTTCCGAAAACGAATATAATTTGCTTGTCTATATATTGTATTCATGATGTGAATTTAAATTCTACATGTGAAGTGAATAGTGTACTCCTAGAATTACATATCACCATCAACCTCAAACAACAGGGGGCGAAAGACCAAGAGAAGAGCAAGGTTATGTAAGTTTCATATAAAATCCAAAAAGAAAACCTTGGACAAGCAAGCAACCACTTTAGAGATGAACCATTGTGAGCTACAAAAGGGTTTAGCAATTACTTCATTGAGTCTCTTCTGCTGCTAAACAAGAGGCTGATTCCAATCTTAGATCACTTAGAAAAGCGAATATGAAGCCAGCCTTTATGTAAAATAATTAATGCATAGTGATGAGGAGAAAAGATTGCAAGGGTAGAAGCGATAACACATGCACTTGTGACCCCAATTCCGGAGGAAGTAACTGCAAAGCAGAACAAACAATGAAGGTGCGACCAAAAAAATTAGGCCTGTGGCACACCACCATCTCAAAGTTCGATTGCAATGAAAGACAAGCAACCACCAAAATATCTCCCAAAGTAGAAAGAACAGCAACAGTTACATAAGCCGTTAAAGTTTCAATCAAATACTAGCAAAAGATGGAGGGAAGCTTTACCAAATTTCTTATTGAGCGGTCACTGTGCTGAATCCCATTTCTGAGCATATCCATTTCTATGGCCTTGATCCTCTTAGTAACATCTGCTTGTGATAGCAGATTACCTTCCTCATATGGGGCATTGACATTCCCATACAAAGAAAACAAAAGCTCATATGTCTTGACATCTGGCTTGATGTTTAACTCTCTCATCCTGGCCAGAATCTTAATGGCGCGTTCAGGTTGATCCTACAAAATGTAGAAGCCTCGAAATCATAACAAGATGAGCAATACATGGCACCAGAACATTAAAAGTACAATGCATTGAAGCATGCAATCTTAATTGGAGGGTCCTACGTAGGCTTTGGATATGAACTGAAAAAACAAATAAGCTGAGAATAGACAAGATGATCAACTGTTGTTCAACTGTTGCATTTTTACGCAAAAGATCAAGGAATCAAGCGCTCAAAGCAACAATTAGCATAAAACTCAAGGAAGCCACTTCAATCTCTTAGTCCCAGTTTCCACATTCAAATTTGCCTACACTGTAGCATTGATTGAAGCTCAAAACATATGCATTACATGTCCAGCGAGCAGCAAGAACCACACAACGAAACCGATCATTGTAGCCTTTTAGGGTGGCCGCAGAAGCAGTAACACAAGTAACAATGAAAAACATTACAAGTACGATTAATAAAATTAGCAAAAGTTTCTTAGCAGATTGGAAACAAAATACAGATAGCAAGGAAGTAGAAACTGAACCATCAAATAGGATCTAAACAGGCCACTAGTTGGCTACAATGTCTTCATATCAGACCTTATAAACTCATTTACAGAGGATCATCCACTTACCATAAGGTCACAAGCTTGAAGAAATGCATTGAAAGGATGAACATACGAATATTGTGCAATCTGATTGATTAAGGCCTCAGCTGAGTCCAAGTCCAAAGCTCTGCTGCAGCCTATTGATATAATCGAAATAGTGGAATCATACGGCTTCAGATTTCTTTTTTGCATTACTTCTAACTGCAAATGATAGCAATGAGGAAAACAGAAAAATCTGATGTTCCAGAGAACTAGAAAAGCAAGCATCCATCTTTGCTAGTATGAGATATAACAACTCACAAATTTCATAGCATCACCAACTCCTCTGCCATTAATAGTTGCCCTCACCAAGCGGTCGTACAAGAAGGGGGTTGGTTCCACTCCAAGATTTTGCATCTAAAGAAATTTGGCCCTTTATTCAGTATTTGATGCTGAACCAAATACATTCAATAAGTATACACAACAAAGAGAACAAGATGACGAAAAGGATATTTTATATAAACTTGAAGCCCAAGTTTCTTTTCTTGTTTTTCCTCTTTGTTTCACAATACTAGAAATCCTCAATTAAGACTACCTGAACAAAAGTATGAATGCTACATGCATCTTCAGCGAGAAGAATCAGGAATCAGGATAGACATCAAGCATGAGTACACACTCTTACAAATAAAATTTGAAATAGACCCTGAGAAGACCAACAGCGTTGATCAAATCATGGAAGTTACTTGAAAGGATAAATCAAGCCCCACAAGGTATATTTTTAGAGTGATTGAAAAACAAGATTCTATTTGGAAACAGAGAGAGAGTCTGCGTCTCTTCACGCATACTGATGTGCCTACCTTTAAAGGCTATTCTGTTGACAAGCCTAACTTTTACAGGATTAGCAGAACTAAACTTGCACCCCCTAGGAATAGAACTGTTAACTCCTATTTGAAACAGAAACTGTCAAGGGGGAGTTTGTGGCAAGGTGGTCCTGCTCCTGCATCACATTTTCTGTTTACTCGTGTTGTGGATGTGTTTGGCATAATGTTAGACAAGAATATTGATGTAGGGTTGGTGGAGGGTTGCAGGGTTGGTGGGGGGAGTGCATGTCTCACTTGCAATTTGCCAATGACACTATATTGTTCCTCAAAGCTGACTTGGACATGTTTGAAACATGGTAACAGCGCTGCAGATTTTTGAGCTATCGGAATGAAAATTAAGCTTTCTAAATGCAGCCTCGGTGACTCGGAATCCTTAGGCACTTTCCTAACCTTGCCGGGTGTCATTGGATGTGGCACTGGGAGGGAATCCAAAATCCGAGTCCTTTTGGCAACCACTGGTTGTGCAGTTCAAAGTGTGGAAGCAAGTGTACTTTTCCGTGGGGTGACAGGATTACTTTGATATAGTCCTGCCTCTCTAGCATCCTAATACTACCTCTATTTATTTAAGGACCCGTGGGTGTTCCCAAGAGGATAAAGAAGATTGTGAGGAATTTCTTGTGGTTTGGAGCTGGTACGGGGAGGCAGGACCACTTGGTGAATTGGAATTCTGTGTGTCATCCTAGTGTGGAGGAGGGCTTAGGCTTTGACCGTCTAACCTTAAAGAATATGGCTAAGGGTGGAAAATGGTTGTGGCGTTTTTCTCTCGAGCGTGGACCCAAGCAAGTATGGTTTCATGAGGATGGATTGGCTGCTTAAATGTTTGTGAAATTTTTATCCCAAGTGTCTCCAATTTTTTCTCTGTTCAAGCTATGAAACGAATGCTGAATCAGATTTTGGGGGGACACTTGTAGTCTGTAAGGGAGAACAGCCTTTTGCTATTAGGTTTCCTCGTGTGTTTCAACTTTCAATGCTACAAGGTGCTCCCATAGCAGATTTTTAATCTAGGGATGCACTCCTGATAAAATGTTTTTTTAGATAAGAGAATCAATTCATCAATTGAGAAAAGAATAGAACATGCTGGAGAACAAGGAGTCCTCCAAAAGAGTTACAAGATTAGTACAAAGCAGCTCCAATCTCTGTGCAACAAAATCAGAGAGAATCCCCAGAACACCCCGTTTGCAAACATCCTCAACGGAGCAAAGTAAACCACTATGTCTGAAACAAGGGAGCTAGAAAGAGACAAGTTTCTAAAAGTCCTATCGTTTCATTCCATCCAGATACACCAAATAGACGCCATATCGCACATCTTCATAGGATTTCCCCTTCCTTCCTCTTCCCGAAACCCCAATATGCTGTCAGTAGCACCCTTCCCTGGACACCAATTCTCTAAACACCTCAAAAAGCAACACCAAACCCCCTAGGAGAAAGGGCAATGGAGGAATATAGACTTTGTATTTGTTCAGTTTGGTTGGTAATAAATTCCTTTTATTGCTCACCAAAAAACAAATGGAAAACATGTGTATTAGTCTCCACGCTCTTATAGTACGACACACATCCGGCAAAATCACATGGTGAGGTCATAGCCTCTGCCTTCTCAGTATTGAGCCAGTCAACCACTGCAACCCAAGAGAAAGCACACCAAAACTAGGATTTGCACTCCTGGGAGTTGCACATACGAAGACCACAAAACTGGGAGATGGCGGAGTTGAGCACCTGAATTGATATTTTGGGTTCTGTACACCCTTCTGGCGGAACAACACCACATACAGAGCAACAGAGGAGTGGCAGGGGATGCGTCTCGAGTCTTCCCCTGCAAATCATTATTTAAACACTTTTGCTCAAGACCAAATCACCCCTGCTTCCACAGTGCTAGCTTTCAGTGGAAGTCATAGGTGCCTGTGAAGGTACAAGCCTTTGTTTGGACTATCATAGTAGGTCGAATTAACACCAATGATATGCTCCAACGACGTTGTGGAGTCCCTGGACAAGTGTGTTTTATGCTATGCAATAGCGAAACATGTGTGCACATGTTCCTTCATGGTAAGATGGCACGTAATATGTGGATTAAGTTCTTAGGGGTGTTTGTGAAGGTGTGTGTTAGCCCGAGATCTGTTTCAGAGTTCTTGCTGAAGATTCACTGAGGTTTCAGGAGGTTGGCGCTACTGTGGAGGGCCGCCATTATGGCTATTTTCTGCAATATATGGCAGGAGTGACTGGTTTGAATGCCCGAATCTTCCCAGGAACTTCAGTGATCCTAGAGTTAGGCTGATGGGGCCTTCAAGAGCTACTCGGTCACAAACAACATTCCGAGGAATTGGGCCTCTTTGTAATTGTTTTGCTATTTGAGGACTTCTTGTCCTCTTCTTGTGACATCTTTATTCATTCATATTTATAATTATTTATATTTCTTCTAAAAGAATTAAAGAATATAAGCTTTTCTAATTTCCTTTAATGTCTTCCAACAAGTGTTGAATTCGAAGCCAACCAAGCGTCTACAAAACATTTCTAACTTATAAGTGCTAACATATTACCTTATGAGAAGTATAGAATCATAGAGCAACAATATCCTGAATTTTGAGCAAAAGTATAACAAAAACAGCGGCAGCAACTCCTGCTGGAATCCTACCACTAGCAGGGTCTAGCGAGGACGATCTATGCTGTTAACTATCAACTACATTACTAGTATTTAATAGATAAAACAAAATAAAATAAGGATACCTGTATGAATAACTGTTCAGCTAGTTCAATATTTTGACTTCGAGCACAAGCATGGATTACATCACTGAAAGACCACCTCAACAGCATGTGTAGATGTATCTTATGCTCCTCAAGCATTCTTGTCACAGTGGCCGGTTTCATGCTATTCCCTTCATCGAGAAGACCACACTGCAGAGGTATATTTGCATTCATGATCATTCCTTCTGCATCAACAGATTCAAGACTGGCATGTCCATCATAATGCAAATGAGAGTCAATGACACTCCTCCAACCGTTCAAAGGAATAGGAATATCCAGACGTTGGCAACAAATTTTTCCCTCCATATTTATGTTCAAAGAAGTGCCTTCTTCAAGAGCCAAAGCTACCATGTGTTGCAATGTCTTGTATGCAGATACCAGATCCTTCAATTGAGTAAAGGACTCTATGAACTTCCGCAAGGAAATAATATTCATGTTGTAATACTTGCTGTACTCTCTCCAAATTTCATGCACCGCAGACAAATCGTTCTGCCAAACTGCAAGCTGGAAGAAGAAAGTCGGAATAAACACCACCTACCATGTGAACTTCAAGGGGGCTTTAAAATTGCTCATGAACATTGGAGATAGTCCTAAATAGTTAATTGCCCATCACAAATCAGTTGTCACATCAAAACAACCCCTCAAAATTAACTTGCCATCAAATGACTAAACCACCAAAGGCATAGCAATGACAAGCATTTTGGGATGTGGTGATACTGATTAGGCATATCATAAGCTGTATAGTGTGAAAGTCAAGAACTATTTCATATTTCAGGAGAGTGACAACTAATTCGGCGGACAACACATACTAGTAACTGTGATGACTAACTTGGAATGGACTGAGTACACAAATAAGAGAGAAAGAAAAGGAGAGAGAGAGAGAGAGAGAGAATTGCACGCTGGTAAACAAAGTAGCATGACTCATACGGTTAACTGGAAAAACAGAACTCGTACAATGTGGACGGTGTACCTTTCATCCTCTCTGTTTGCCCAACTCTCTCTCCTACATTGGAAGGAATAAAGGGAGCGTATATGCTCACAACATTCCTCATGTGGAAAAGAAAGCACTAATTATTTGCATCTTAGTTGTTAAAAGCATCTCACTGGTTCCACTAAACTAGCCATCCTAAAAGCATCTCTTGCAAATAACTGAATAAGTATATCATTGAAGAACATTCCACTAATCCTGTTGGGACAAAGAAGGTTCCAAAACATAATATATTCAATTTGTTGTCCTCCGTTATACAATAATTTAGAGAATAGCATGTCACTGGAGAGAGTAGACCCACTTTTTCGACCATTTTCTGTAAGCGGGTATCAACAATATAATAATTCTACATAAAACACATCCTTCCACCTTGGTGGCTTGCTAATTACATCACAAGGCTGTTTACTCACTACACAAAAATAAATCTCCCCAGTGAAAATGAGTACCTTGAGAAGTGGTGTATAAGTGACTTCATTTGTCCCCAACAGGAGGGAATCCATCATGCCTAAGCACTGATTAACATGCATCGCATCTTTCATGTTCACACAAGTTGACAGAAGATAGTTGCAAAGAGGAAGGAGAAAACTGATCCGGTGATTTTCTCCAAGAAATTTCACCACGTGGGCTGCCTGAGAAAACAATAAGACGTCAATCGGGTGAACAAAAGCTATGTACGACAATTACACGGAAACTTGAACACATGCACAGAACAGGGGAAAGTTGGTTTTAGCAGCCTTCAATGGTTCACTGGCAATTTATAGGCAATTCATGAATACATAATGATCATTTAGCTATCTAAGATACAGCAACTCAGTTCGTACTCGTTGGGTCTGGAAAGGTCAAGATGTACACAGCCTTACCCCTTACTAGTGAGAACTGGAAGGGAGACTGTTTCCAAGAGACCCACAATTTAGTTATCTGGGAGAAGAAGAATAATCTTCTTGCTTGATTAAACCTCTCAACAGAAAAGTACAGTGTCTGAGACTATCTCAAATTCCTATCTAACAGAGATGGCTAGAAAATGAACCCATGAAACAAGCAGTTTTATAAGAAATATCTCATACCTCCTGGATGTAGCCACCAGTCAAAAGCGCACGAATGATAAGCATGTAGCACTTCTGACTCAAACCAAGCTTTTTCCCTTCTAGAACCCTCCAAGTCTCCATCACAAACTGCAGAACAAAAAACTGTATCAAAACCATATGTAGGATCACTATAAGTTGTTCTGGGATTTCAGAGAACAACGTTGAATCACTACTGACAAAGATCAAAGCAAATGGACGAATCGCTTATCCAGGATAAGACACTGGTGGATGCTAGAAAATTATAAATTAATGGAATCTCCAAAGTAGAAGAGTGCTTTATTCGAAAGACAATATGCATATGCAACTTCCACTACATGCTTGGGAGCAAACATTAGTGCACTTTGTTTACATAATTGCAAGTGAACAGGCAAAACCAAACCAGACCCATCTAATTTTTTAATGACAATTGTATATTTAGAAAGTTTCCAGCTCCAGCATGTGCATGTGCCTATATACAACTAAGCCTCCTTATCCCACCCTGGCACTTGCCTTTTATTTGAGCCATTGGGATAATGATAACAAAATGTGACATTAGCAAGTTTTCAGCTCAGATAATAACGGACAAAATTTAAATGCAACAATATCAATGTGTACTTGTTAAATTGTTATCTTCAATTAAGTGACAAGAAATCAACGTACTCATATCTAGGGTCCAGAGGGAACAGTCTCTTTGTTTTTACAAGAGCAAGGTTGCATACATCAGAGCCCCCTTACCCCTGACGGGAGCCTTGTGAGAGGCAATATGGTAATAATAATGAATAATAATCTATCTTAGCAACTTGTTTGGTCTACCACTGGGAGAAATCTATCAAATTTGTTTGAGGTGCCCTCTCACAGAAACATAGCCATTCCAGTTGTTATTCCTTGGTGAAGAAGAATAACATGAACTTTGGTCTCAAGAATAATTAACTCACAGCGAGGAATTTGTTTGCGAAGCTTCGTTCTCAAAGATGGTTATACATACCAATGGGTCAGGCGACCTTGCACAGTACTCGAGAATGCGGACGACATCTGTATAATATAAGTCACGGCTTGCACCATTAAGTTGAGAAAGCAGAGTGGAAGCTTGATCTCTATGACCTAACTGAAGAGCATTGACAATTCGAAGACCCACAGAATTAATACTGGTATCTCCTCTGTGGCCAAAACTCAGAGGACCTGCAAACAAAAGGGCATTAGAGTCCCATCAATGACCAAGAGAAAGAAAGAACGTGAGCAACTATGTTAACCCAGTGGAGTTGAAGAGTAACCAATAGCCACATTTCAGCTTTGGATTATGATGGACGGAATCAAAATGGCTCAACCTATGAAGCACCAAATTTCACATTTCTAAATCAAGGGTCCATTTTGAACAGCCTCTTACAGCTGGTACAAGGCTGCACAACTTTGACCCACATTACCCCACTCATGATAGGAGCTGAAAGGCACTGGGTACTATGTAACGACAATGACAACGGATAAGGCAGTAAAGCATCATAATTCACATGAGAGCTTTGACTTAAAAGCCAGAAAAGAATAAACGTACATATAGACATATGAAGAGAATGGGACGACCACATCCATTTCTTTTCTTTTCTTTTTTTTTTTTTTTGGGGGGGGGGGGGG